>CM076579.1:873884768-873950452 GCA_034641835.2 Pinus albicaulis
AGGCCTGCAATGTACGGCAGCACAGGGGTGGCCGGAGTAGTGGTTGTGACGGTTCCGCTAGAAGTAGGGCCGGCATTGGGGCCGGGAGAACCGCTAGCGTTAGGCCCCGGTCCAGACATGGTGAAGGTAAAAGGGGGAGAACCGGAAGGAGAAGGGGGACCCGATGAATCAGGAGAGGAGTCGGAGTGCGGACTCGAAGGTGGAACTGGCTCGACGACGGCGGTGCGGAGCAGGTCGATCAACCGGAAACTGAGGGTGAAGGCCAAGAAGTCTCCGGGAAAGGCGCCTTTGGGGCGCAATGATGACAGGAGGAAGGAAACCGACAGGGGCAACAAGGGGACAGAATCAATTACGGTCAAGGGCAGAAAAGGTGCAGTGACAATTGATTTTAGAGTCTTTGCCGGGCGGTGTTAACCAGGCGCTTCTTCACTTAGGGTCAGTGTGTGGCGTGCGTTAATTTTAATTTTTAAACCCTTTCCGTTGTTGAGAGCAAGAAAAAGTGTGCTACGCAGCTGAAAATAAACCTACAGAGAACAGAATAAAATGCTAAAATAACAGAGAAATAACAGCGACGTATGCATCTATCTAACCCAAGAAGGTGGGTCTCTCACAACTATGCTGAAAAGAAAGGGAAAAACTAAGGAAACACACACAAAGGAAGCTCAACAGATCTAGGGTCAAATGGGACAGAGATCTGGAGGATAAAGCTGCAGACAAGGGGTGCAGATCACAGCCAAGAGACAGAGGCAAGGTGGCTGGAAAAAGGGAAATCAGCAAAAAACCGGGGGGGGGCAAGGCAGAGGCCTTGAGAGGAGGTCCAAACAAAACGACAAGAGGTGATTTGAAAGGAAAAGAGGCTGATTTCAAAGGATCTGGAAGTGAGGTCACAGATCTGGAAAAAGAGGGGGCTGAAGCTCTGAAACCGACGGCTGAAACAGCCGAAACTCTTCCACAAAAAGTGGAGGGTACTAAAGCCCTAAGGGGCTGGGTTCCCACTTAAATGAGTAAAAACAGATCAGATCTTGGTCAAGGCGGGCTGAGACAGAGTCGGAAGACCCTCGCGTGCCGCAAAGCAGTAACTCCGTAAAAATCGTTAAAAAAATGTCGGAAAAAAGTCGTGTCGCGCTCGACCTCGATCCGAGTTGAGGTCGCATAAAACAAATCACGAAAAGTGCGACCTCGGGAGGTCCGTGTCATGTGTTTTGGGCAAAAAGTGCGACTCCCCTGTTCCGGTTGTCTCGCTGCGCATTTTCTTCGAAAAGTTGCCGTCCGAGTTGCGCTCGGTGTCGCTTACCCGCGCAATGTGGCCGAAACACACTGCTAGAAATTTTAAGTTTTTTAGGTTTTATGAGAAAAATGACATAAAAAGAGGAAAACTACAAAATAAAAGAAGCCCTAGGGCCTCCGAAGTAGCCGGATATGCGTGAATATGAAAACGACAGCCGTCGTAATTTAAACCCCGGTCGTAATTTAAAACCTGTGTGGAGTCGCCATTTGTTAGTATGAATCCTTCGTCGAAGTGTACGAAAAAGGACCACTTTAGCTACGCATAACTAATAGCCCTAACAACAATAATGGCTGCAAAACATCTTCAGATCTGCAATTAGTAGTTAAAGTGCCGCAACAAACAGATCTATAAATGGAAAGACATTAAGCAGTAAAGTAAAGAGTTTGCTCCATGCATCCAACAGACAAGACAAGAACACGATTTTTGAATGAATTTTTATATTACAGGGCACCCGGGAGGAAACAAGAAGGTGTATCCAGATCTCCTCAATGGGATGGGTTCTTTGTAGTCCTCAGCACTTCAGATCTAAGCTTTCTCTCTCTTGTAGATGTAGAAAACCCAATGTAGAAGATAGAGCTCAATGGGAGCAAAATGGTAGAAAAATGAGACCAAGTGTATAGATCTAGAGTGATCTAATAGGCAACAAAAGGTGAAGAATGATGGGGAAAACCCTCCTATTTATAACAAAATATTGGGTCATTCTAGATCTTGGTGCATGATTAAAATAATGTTAATCAAATCTAGATCCACCTCTATGGAATATTTTATTATTATTTGTTGGAGGGAAGGGTGTTTGACTTGGGTCAAATCCCTTGATTAGTGAGGAATAAATAAATAAATGATTTATTTATCCTTTTAAGGAAGTGGTTGGGATATAATCAAATAAATAATGATTTATTTAATTAATAGTGGTTGATTTGGTCATATTTAACAATGAATATTATTTAAATAATTATTCCTAGAAAATAATAAGATAACTATGGGTGTATCTCATTAATTTCTTTGTTTTTGGGTTAAACATGACTGGGAATAATAATTAAATTATGGTTTAATTAATTATTCCTTTTGGGGTTTCCTTAATTAACATAGTGAAAGCAGTTTTACTTGGGGTAAAACTCGTCTTACATGGTGTACTTGGGTCCATCTAATGATAAAAGGTTAGATGACCAAAAAATGGTGTAACATAGATCTCAACCTTCTAGCTTGGGAATCAGGAGAAGGGGCTAGCCCTTCATGAATTGAGTTGATTGAGTCTTATTGCATCCATTTTATCTTTCATCTCATGCCATATATCTGCATACCCAACATTTTATGTATTCCAAGCCCTAGGAGGGTGATTTTTCGAGGTGAGACAATCCGGAAATCCTTTTTGGATTATTCTAGGTTTTCATCATAGAGTCCAAATTCCAAATCCCAACATTTTCTGAGCTCTGGAACAAACTTATCTATGCATCCCTTTTCAGCCAACAATTACATCTCCAACATTTCCAGCATGGACAGCACAGTAGGGTCTCCAGCAGAGCAACAGTTGCATAGTGTTCTCAGTGGGAGGACTTGAGGGTCACTCTAGCCATCTCTGTCAGCTTGAGTGTTGCTATTTTTTAGCACTGTTGTACTTGTATTCCACCTCCTTATCAATAAAATGTCTTAGTTGTTCTGTGTATTTTTATGGTGTTTACCGTTTATTTCCATATTTATGTAGTTTCCAGTTATTGTGTTTTATATTAATGTCTTTTCCTATTTTTGGATATTAAAGTGGTATTAGAGCATTATCTTTGGCTCAACTTGTGGGCACTACATTTCATGACATCAAAAGAAGAAGAAGAAAGAAGAGAACTACAATGGCAGAGGGATTGATTTTTTCCACACTTCTCTTCATATATGCAAGACCTCTCCATAGAGATTAAAGAAATTAGAAGTGAAAGGGAAAGGGAAACCTCAAGAAGGTTTCAGGATGAGGAAGGTCCAAGCACTTCCTATTATCAACATAAGCAATCGGTAGTGCAGAAAGTACCTCAACACTCTACTAGGTCCACTTTCCTTGCAAAAGGAAATGAATGGCATGGAGATGGAGGATATTTGGAGCATGAGACTCTGAGTGATTATCTTGAAGAGTACAATTATCAATCTAAAGAATTCAAGGAGAATCTGAATCTCCAATAGTTTTTCTAGATCAAGGAAAACCGAATACCCCGTAGCAACAATAGAATAAGAGGGCACATACAGAATAGATTCTTACTGCCTACATTTGATGGGTCATCCACAAGCACGGAAAAATGTTGGATTAAGGATTTAGATGATTTATTCCAGCTACACCTAGTAGAGGAAAGGGAGGCCATAGGGATTGCAGTGCTTCACCTTGAGAGTGAAGTAAATTATTGGTGGTTCAGCCATATGGAGCATGCAAGAGTGACTACATATGCAGACTGTGGAAATGGTAAAAGGGTCTCTTTCACCTCTAGTTACCTCACATTAATATGTCAATCCGGGAACGTTTTGTTATTACAAAGAGTGACTCAATCTGAGGCTAACACTTGTCAGAGTAATGCTAGTAGTACAGTGCTTAAGAAATACAAGAGTAAACGGATGCTTGTCTGTAACTAAATCACTTCAAAGAATAAATCACACATTCAGAAAACTCAGCAGTGTATCAGTCAAGGGTTCGGCAGTGATAGCCCATCCCTTCAGAAACTGATGAAAAGGAAGCTAGAGCATAGACCACGAGTCTGGGAGCTAGACAGTGACTGCCAATTCTCACTACAGCCTTAGATCATCTCTCACACCAAAGCAACAAATGCGATTAAATGGAACAACAAATAAAGAATTGAACAACAATTCTGAAATAGAACAGCAAATCTAAAATGGAACAACAATTGAATAACTAAGCCCCGCGGGTTGTGACCAAGCTTAATCTATTAACCCAAATACATTCTTCGCAATCAAAATAACAATCTTTCACTCTTAAGGCGAATCACACGAAACACACTAATGGAACAACGTTAATTATTGATAAATTATAGAACGGCACTAATAAATCAGAAACGCACACAACACACTGGAATAATAATCTGATCAACCTGAACCAACAGGAATACAACTGTGCTTCCAAACAGAACACTATCATTTATGAATCCAACGATTATGAAGAACACTACCTCAAGGGAATGTATGACACGAATGTTTAATATACAAGCTCTATAACAGAAAAGTAAGAGTATTTAATTCTGAACGAATCAATAACATAATGCAGATTCAATCCACGATTCTACCTGTAAAAACTTCAATGATTTAATCTTAACAGAGCATGTAATATCAACTCATAAAGCATATCAAATTACCAAATAACAATAATAAACAAACCACGCAGAAATCAAGTCGTAATGGTACAGAAGCAAGTGTCCTCCGGGGCCGGGCCCTTAGCCTCCAAGGATACACCGCTTTAAGTTAATCCAGACGCAGAGATGAAATAATCACCAAGCTTTTATTAATGCATCGGTCAAAAATACAATGAACCAGTTCTCAACGAGACTTAATAATCGGAGCTGATGTTTTAACAGAGAATTACATAAAAGCGTATCCTCCTCTATCTATTAAGCTAATAGTGTTGTCCCTTTATATAAAGGCGACGGCGGAGATGTCCAAGTAACAAGATAAATAAAGCAGCGATCCCTCAGGATCGAAGATCCTGAGGGATTCGCCAAACTATTAATTCTTCATCCTTTCCTTTCTTTTGCGCCGAGCTGGTGTCGTCTCCTTCTTTTCCGGGCCGACTTGCTTTAATCTGTTTAGCCTTGTTTGTATCTTTGTTTCACCTCTGAGCTAAGGTGACGTTAGCTTATCTCTACTTTGTCTCTTCCTTTGAAGCGGCAATTCCTCGTTTCTCCTCTTCCTTTTAGTACTCCACACACCCCCCTGCTTACCTTGTTTCATGTCCTCACGAAAACATTGTAGTTGACATGCAAGGCAGTGAGAGAATATGCTGGAGAAGGAGTCTCATGCGGAGGCCTACAGCCATGATGAGTGATTAGATAGTCAAAGAACTGACCTGTTTGCCCCTCAGGCATCTCATACAGGGCTTGATATCTGGGTGCAGGGTGCCAAATAATTGGAGTGCGAAATCTATATCCTAACCAGGATGGCCCTGCTTTCAAAATGCTCTCGCCATAGAGGTTCAAACGGTTGGCAGCTAATTCAAAATTCTCATACTTAAATGGTTCCCTGAGCTGGATGTTTGGATCAGAGATTCGGTACCGAAACTTGGCTGCATTAATGGCCAGGTCTTTGATGGAAAGAAAATACTCTAAACTCTCTCGAATAAGTGCCTCATGCATGGGTCCTAATGTTTCATTGACACCCGGAGTCTTTATGAGGTTTCTATGAGCTTTCCACAACTGCACTGGGTTCCTAGGCTCAGCCCTTACCCATAAATCTAGACCATTTTCCTGACTCTGGAAAGTATCATAGGCTTTGAGCCACTTAATCTGATTAACCCCGAATGAAATGAATGCTTGTAATTGGATGTATCCAATGAAAGGGCCAGGGTTTAACTCAGTCTCCTGATTTAGCACAAGGTCATGCAAATAAAGTTCACACAACAATCTCTGGACTTTCACTCCATAATGTTTACAGCAGTCTATGAAGTCATTGATGGTGTGGATTTGTATAGGGGCGCCTGCTTTAACAGCTTTTATTTTTAATTGTAAATACCATTCTAATAAAAACAGAGCATAGTTTTTAGCAGGGGCCCTACATGCTAAAACATCATTGTATAAAGAACACAAGGTATTCATCTGCTTGATAACAGTATCTAGTCTACGGGTTACCTGTGCAACTTCCTCTTGTTCCTTTTTCCACCCTTCAAAGGCCTGGTTTTTGGATTGACTGACGTCCCTTAGTTGCTGCTGTAACTCTTCATATTTTTCTCGAGGAACCGTTTGCTCTCTAAGTTGTTCGGCTTCCTGCTGGGCTTGCTTCATCATCTTATGCATGGTTTTTGTCTTCGGATCTTTCTTCCATAGGTCAGTGGAGGCCGGGAGTTTTACCTGAACTTTCTTATTATGCTGTTTGGAGTTCAGAACCCTTATTACCCCTGAGGGTGGTGCCTCTGTCTGGATTTTCTTGTCGCTGGTCCTCATATCATCCCTTTCTATTTTAACGCGAATATCAGTCTGTTGCTGTTCCTTAGCAACGTTTGGAACGACGGCTGGATTTTCAGTAGGGTTTTGAACAGTAGGGCGATTGTTGGCCTTCTTTTTCTTTCCTCCGGTATTTCTTACCCTCTGGTTTGCTTTCAGAACTCTAATTTGCTGTCTGAGCTGGGTTATTGTATTCAATAATTTCTGCCGTTCCATTCGCAATTTCTTAATTTCCACCGTTTCATTAGAAGGAACAGCAGGCTGTCTGCTGCGGTTTGGACCATGACTAGTTTCTAGATCTTTCTCTTGGGGTGCTTCCTCGCTGTTCTGCTCTGGCTGTTCTGGGGTAGGAATCTTGACTGGTTCTGTCTCTTCCCGGGCAACTGCTTTTTCTACTCCTACTTCCTCTAGAATTTCCTATGGTGTCTTGGGAACAGATTGTTCCCGTTCATCATGAACAGGCAGATTCCCTTTTTCTGACTCTACTGCATGTGATTTTTCAGATGCGTTTTCTTCTTGGGGTTCGTCGTGGAGGTCTGCTAAATTAGAAGGTTGGCCATACTTACCCATATTGGCCAGGACTGTGGCCAATTCGTCTTCTCCCATTGGGTCTTGTAATGGGCTACCTCCCTGCTGTCCCATTTCCTCCTCCTGTTCAGTTTCTACTTTTATTTCTATTTCCCAATGCTTGGCTGCTTCGTCTTCGGATTGCTCGTCCTCAATTACCACTGGTTGGCTGGTGCTTTCCTGGAGCTTTTCCAGCCTTCCTCGCATCCGAGCTAACCGGGCTGATTTTCTGGGCTTCTCTATCCTTCCTCGCATCCTAGGTAGCTGGGCTGATTTGCTGGGCTTTTCTAGCCTTCCTCTCATCCGAGCTAACCGGGCTGATTTTCTGGGCTCCTCTGGCTGCTCGGGTGGATTACTGGCATGCTTGTGCTTTGTCGATTCCTGGTGTATCTCTGGTCGTTCTGATGCACTAGCAACATGTTCTTGTGTTACTGATTCTCTGCGTTTTGCCGGACATTCTGGTGTGCTTGTAGAATTCTTGCGTTTTGGGGATAGTGCTGTCAATCCCCCCTCAATCATTACAATCAGCTCTTCCCAGCTGCTCTGCTGCTGGGTGAGACTATGGCTAACTATTAATCGTATTAACCCATGGTGACTAACAACTGACTCTACATGCTGTGACTTTTTTATGCTTCGTGCAGCATCATGCAGTAATGAATTCAGAAGTGCAGGTAGGTTTACAGAGCATTTCTGCTTTAAAACAGCTAAGAGTTTAAGATGTCGTGGTCTTACCACGTCTTTCCTTCCTTCGCAGGTGATGTAGCTCTGCACTGTTCTTGCTAATTCCGTCCAAGGTTCTCCTAGCGTTGCTGGCAGAATTCCCTTTCCCTTAATTGTTAAGCTCTGACCTTCGTCCTGGAAAATTTCCATGATCTTCTGTAATATTTCCTTCTTTAATGTCCATACTAGTCCGGTGGCTGGTAGTCCCGAAACTTCTGCAATTATATCGCCTGGGTGACTGCCATCCGCTTCCGTTACACTGAAAACTGTCACCTTGACATTCTGCCGACCGTATGAGCTCATTATTACTCATACTTCCTCCTTTTGCAAGTCTAATATACCAGCTCCTCATATCAAGCTTCAAAATCAGAAGAAAATCCTTAAAATCCCCTAAAGAATTGGTATCGCACTTTCTCTATGCATTCCCTGCGGTCCCGCACCTAAAGCTCAACCTGCATGCGGAACCATACCGCACGTTCTTTGTGTAATGGGTGCGGACCTCTGTAAAACATAAAAAGGCGAGAAAATGAAGATTAAAAAGTGAATTCCAGGTGAATTATAGAAGATTCTAGACGGGAATTCTCGGAATGGATACGCTTTGAAGCTGGTTCATGCATCCCTCTCTAAATGGAGCTAACCCCTTGATGTAAGGAGCTTATCCCTTTGAAGGAGGATTCTATCCCTTCATATTTGGAACTAGAAACCTCCTCTCTTTCACTATAAAAAGAGGCTTTGGGTAGCCTCAAAGGGAGTTCAAGCTTATGAGATTTGAAGTTAAATGCTGTTGAGATTTAGACTTAAGTAACTAAGACTTTCTGTGAGGTTAAAATCACTTATCCTCATTAGTCTCCTTTTCAACTAGCTCTCCCTACCGATTGAATGCGAAATATCGTCATTAAAATTAGCCATAGAATTATACTTCCAGCCACCAAGAGGAAAACGCTTATTGTACTCTCCCTTAGCCCACTAGATGAGAATGTTAGCAGCCGCAATAAGAACGAGACTATGTTGTGGATAGATGATAGAAGGTGGACAACAAGGATAAGAGCGACACACACCTTGGCGGCGGAGCTACGCCCGTTTACATGTTGTTCCATATATTTTCTGTCACAAAGTTTTCAAATGAAATCATGCTAATATCTTTTTATGTTGCAGATTAACAAGATGTAAGCATTTGGCGGAGAAAGGGAACAGAGGATGTGGATGAAGCCGCACACCCATTTGCCCACAAAGGGCATTAAAAGCATGCTGCTTATACAAATTCTGGGCCATCTCTGGCATGAGGGAACAAGTGGAACTCTTAACATGGTTGGTAAACAGATGGCATTTGGAGGACCAGTGTTTCTTCATTGGTGGCCACCAGCTCGAAATTGAGCTGGAGGATATATACTTTTTGACTGGTTTGTCCAAGAGGGGCGAACATGTATCTTCGCACCAGTTGAAGATGGTGCCACGAAAATAGTCCACAGCAATGCGCATTTGGGAACCAGTAGCTACATGAAGCGCGGCACTCCCACATAGTTTGGTAACAGTGAATGCTATAACTTTCAGTTCAGGACGGATGATATGTTTTATGTCAATCCGTTTGTCCCGAGGATCTGCCTGATCATCGCAAAATTCGAGTTGAAGACTAGCGACAGTCTGGCCACCTGGCCTAGTCCCAAACAAAGATACATGTTCGCCCCTCTTGGACAAACCAGTCAAAAAGTATATATCCTCCAGCTCAATTTCGAGCCGGTGGCCACCAATGAAGAAACACCGGTCCTCCACATGCCATCTGTCTACCAACCATGTTAAGAGTTCCACTTGTGCCCTCATGCCAGAGATGGCCCAGAATTTGTATAAGCAGCATGATTTTAATGCCCTTTGTGTGGGCAAATGGAGTATTGCAGCTTCATCCACTTCCTCATGTTCCCTTTCTCGCCAAATAAGCATCTTGTTAATCCTGCAACACAAAATAAGGCATATTAGCATGATTTCATTTGAAAACTTTTGGCAGAAATTTGAGAAAACTATGCTTGAATTTTAACCGCGCGGGGACCGCACCCGCCCTTTGTAAACAGAGCGTAGCTCCACACGCAAGGTGTGTGTCGGGTGCGGCACCCCCGATTATGTCGAGGGGTCACATTTCTATCATACTGAGCTTTTATCCTTTTAACATGAGCCTCGTTTGCTATTGCAGCACTTCGCCGATTCTCATCTAATTGGGCCAAGTACAATAAACGTTTTTCCTCTTCAGACGTAGCTGGAAGTAATTCTATGGCTAATTTCAATGACGGTATTTCGCATTCAATTGGTAGCACAGCTTCTAAACCGTAAACTAGTTGAAAAGGAGTGAAACCCGTTGATGTTTTGACTGAGGTTCGATATGCCCAAAGCGCTGAAAATAACATGGAATGCCAATTCGTCTTGTGAATACCAATGATTCGTTTAATCATGGTGACTAAAACTTTATTAATAGCTTCAACCAGGCCATTTGCTTGTGGATAGTACGGAGTGGAATTATCGTGGCGTAGGCCAAGTTGTTTTGTTAATTCAGTCATCATGATGTTCCGAAAATGACTTCCATAATCTGTAATAATAGCTTGAGGAACACCAAACCTAGCAATTATGTGATTGAACACGAATGTTGCAGCAGTCTTGCTGTCAGCTGAATATGTAGGCATCGCCTCGGCCCATTTCGTAAAATAATCTACAGCGAGAATAATATAGGCATGCCCCCCGGCCGAGTGAGGGTTACATGTGATAAAATCGATACCCCATTTTGCAAATGGACCAACAGCAATTATAGGGTGAAGAGGAGCGGGTGGCGCGCGCATCTTTCTATCAAAAATTTGACAGTTGTGGCATTTCCGAACCGCATAAATGCAATCTTTAAATAATGTTGGCCAGAAATAACCTGCACGCAATATCTTTTGGGCAGTGGCATACCCAGACATATGACCGCCACATGCTCCAGAATGACAGTCATTTAGTACCTTTTCAGCTTCTTCATGAATTAAACAACGTCGGAAAACAGAATCCGCTCCTCGTCGATAAAGAGTATCACCAATGATGTTATATTGTTGGGATTGGAAGCGTATTTTCCGTCGTTGAGTTCGTGAAATTTCAGGCCGAAAAGATTGGGTTTGGAGATATAAAATAATATCCCCATACCATGGATCAAGCGTACTGATAAGAAACAAAGATTCGTCCACAATGGACTCTTCTGCCACTGTTTCAATATCAGTAGAGGGAAAATCACACATTAGTTCCGCAAAAACCAAAGATTTCTTTGCCTTGGATTTTTCAAATTCCAAGTCAAATTCTTGTAGGATAACTATCCATTTAGAATACTTGCCCCCTAGCAATTGTCTGGTCAAAATGTACATCATAGGGTTGCAATCAGAAATCACTGTGGTTTTACGTAATAATATGTAATGTCGAAAACGTTGGACAACTTGAACAGCTGCCAAGGCCAATTTCTCCACATGTGTATATTTGATTTCAGTCGGATTCAAATTTCGACTAAGATAATAAATCACATGTTCGTTGTGAGATTCATCTTCCTGAACTAGTACCATCCCAATAGTGGAATGAGAAGCAACGAGATATAGAAAGTAATCCTGGTTGTAGTTGGGAGGATGCAATAACGGTGCATGGGTCAACGCGTGTTTAAGTGCATCAAAAGATCGATTAGCGACCTCGTCCCAAAAGAACGGAATGTCTTGTTTCAACAACCGGGTAAAACCCTTTGCAAGCTCGGCATAGTTCTGAATAAATCTACGTAAAAATTTTGCTTTCCCCTGCAAACTCTGGAGTTGGCGCAATGTCGAAGGAGGAGGCAATTTAATAATAGCTTCGACCTTCGAAGGATCAACACGAATGCCTGATTTTGAGACAACAAATCCCAGTAAACGACCCGATTCTACGCAGAAAACACATTTATGCGGATTCAACCTTATCCGATAATGCCGACATCTCATAAAAATTGCTAGTAAATGAGTGGGATGATCGGCCCTACGTAATGAATGAGCAGGTAAATCATCAAGATATGGTTGAACAATGTGCTTAATGTCATGAAACGCATAAGACATGGCGCGTTGAAAAGTTGCTCCAGCGTTCTTAAGTCCAAAAGGTAGTTTACAATAGGCAAATGTTCCCCATGGACAAATGAAAGCTGTTTTAGGTTGATCTGCAGGGAGTATGTTTATTTGATTGTAGCCGGAAAAACCATCCATAAAAGAGAATAGTTCACTCCCAGCACAATCGTCGATTATCTGATCGATATAGTGAGTTGGATAATTGTCCTTTGGACACGCTCGATTAATATATCCCTATAATCGATACATACTCTTATTGTTCCTTGTTTTTTAGTCACAGGAACAATATTCGTCTGTCAGGTTAAAGGAATTGATAAATAAAATCTGCTCGAAGTAATTTTCAACTGAGATTTTATAAGGGACGGCTTTCTAGGATGTATTTGACGTAATGCGATTACGAACAAGTTTAGCATCGGGTAAGTCTTAATTTCATGGCTGCACTACGATCGTGGATCAATTCACGGCATTTCTTCGTAGGACAGGAGCAAACCAAATCACGAATTCTTGAAATAGGGCTTTATAAGTCGAGATTTCTTCATCTGAACAACAAGCTCCTATATGAATGTTTTCAATTATTCCCGGTTTCACTGAAATGTCAATTGGAACCGTTCTAGATATATTTTCCAAATTTAACTCAGAATCAGGATTTTTCAATGGATTCTGAGGTTCCTTGGCATATTCAGTAGTAAA
This sequence comes from Pinus albicaulis, assembly GCA_034641835.2. Taxonomy (NCBI): domain Eukaryota; kingdom Viridiplantae; phylum Streptophyta; class Pinopsida; order Pinales; family Pinaceae; genus Pinus; species Pinus albicaulis. The sequence goes on from CM076579.1 coordinate 873,897,251, forward strand.
AATTGAAGTGAAATCATTTTCAAAATGATCTAATTCAGGTAAGAATGAAGACCTATGATGGAGATCTTCCCATGGTAAATCATCAACAGACAAAAACTCACGAATTTGCTCATCTGTATGAACAATTTCAGGAAATGTCATTGCGTCTGAACTAGAAATTGAAAGTGATTCCTCTTGGATCCCATTCATTGGATCAATTTTGGTTGAAAAGGTGTTGGAAAAAGACTGTACAGTCTGGTACGCAATTTCAAATGGACTCAAAGGCATCACGCCATCAAATGAGTCAATCTCGGATTCCGAAGGTAGTATCCAAGGGTCATCAGTCAAAAGTGTGTCTGATGAAATCATATGAATAGTTGCTGTAGAAGACGATACGTTAGGAGGAGGAAAGGAAAAAGTTCCTAGTAAACCAGAATCTTTAATCAAACCTACTCCAACATCCTTATAAGAGATAGTCGTTTTACCAACATGCTGGATTGTTTCTGTAGAGGCTGGGTCTGACGAAAAATAAGTTAACTGATCTATTGTCACGATCCTTCCTTGATATGGAAATTTTATAAGTCGAAAGACCGAAGAGACAACAGCAGTCATAGCATAAGACAAACTACGCCCCAGTAGAAGGTTGTAATCTAGAGGGGCATCAACCACCTCCACATCTAGATTAACAATTTTCCCTTCAACCCCTATGGGTAAATCCTGCAAAATACCATAAGGTTGAAAGCCTCGACCATCAAAAGCTTTTAGAATCGTCGGAGATTGGTTAAGTGTAGGAGAACCAAGAGATTTCCAACACTGAAGCGACATAATACACGTTGAAGCTCCCTCATCAATCACAGTCCGAAAAATAGGCCTGTTTTTTACTAACACTGGAATCTAGAAAGCCATTTGATGAGGAAGACGTGGTGTACTAGTTTCTAAATCAAAGATTATAAGGTTAGAATCATTAACATCAACAGCTCCTATGGCAGACAATAACAATTTACGCTGTGCTGGACACGACTGCAGCACTTCCAAAGCCGACATTGTTGAAGGAGAAATAGCTAAATCTTCAACAATGTTGTAATTCTGAGCAGCTCTCGCATGTGGATTGAAAGCTGATTTACGAAGAACACCTTTAGCAGGCGGCTTGATTATCAAGTCTGGATTTTGTTTCTTGATCTGTAGCGGACCGGAAACAGGAGGAGTTGTATTTGATGCGTTGGCATTGGAAGACTCTCCTTCTTTGCCATCAACGGGATTCTTAGAACTGTAATCTTGCGATCGCGTCGCAACCCTTACATGAGACATCATCATAATAGGCTCTTCTAAAGTGGTCAATGAAGAACCAATCATCTTGCTATCTTGAATTGGAAAAGGATCCTTCAAGACAGCGGGTTGTTGCGATCCTTTAATGAGTTTCGTAACCTCCTCTCGATATGGACATTCTTTTGTGAAGTGATCTTGTTCACAAATGAAACAAGGATAGCGAGGTTTACGTTTCTCATCATTGGATTCTTCTCTATCTGTTTTCTCTTTCGAATTTTTCTTGTTTTTGTTCCTCCCCTTCTTTTTACCACCGGTTTTTGATTTTGCCGTAGATGTTTCAACGACATGAATATCGGCAGAAACTTCTTGAGAGGATTCTCCCTTCGGGGAATCAGGTAAAGTTATGATTGGAGAATAATTCTTTGAAGATTTCTTCTTACTTTTGGAACTAACTGTACCAATCATACCGTCAGCGGCATGAGACCCTGAAGGAGGAGCAGCAATTTGACCTTGTTTGGGTAAATAAGGAATTTTTTCATGTAAAGTACCTGACTGCGTATAAACGAGGTCTAGGTACTGAGCCTGAGCAATTACTTGCTCTTCAGTAACAACACCAGCCTTAGCTACATCTTCAGTGATCTTAGGTAGTAATGATTTTACAAACCACTCTGCCAAAATTTGATCCGGAATATAAGCCTTCACCAATCGCCGTCTACGTCGCCACTCATGAATATGATCAGAAATATACGTGGACGTAGATTGTTTTAGTGAAGTTAATAATTCTGTGCCATTTTCGTATCTGACAGGCAACTGGAAATGAGTTAAGAAAGACGTTGCTAACTGACTGAAATTATGAAACGAGCCTCGTGGCAACTCAATGTACCATTTGGCTGCAAGACCGATGAGTGTCCTTTGGAAAAGACGTAAGCGAATCGAATCATCAATAATAGAATTAGATGCACACCAAAGGTGATAAGTCATCACATGATTTGATGGATCCTCTCCTGACTTACCTTCAAATTTTGGTATGTCATTGGGCAACTTATGAGGCATTGACGGCCAGTTCTGATAATAGAAAATAGGATCATTAGTAAGGCGCGTCAAATCTGGTAAATCCAAAGTTGCGATGAACGGTAACTGACGGTTAGGGTCACGAAAACCTTGAGAAGCCAAAGCAGATTCAGGAGGCGGATACCCAGGATAACTAGGAATTGGATTAGCATTGGGTATTGTATAACCTCCCGGATAACCAGGATGAATCAGACCATACTGAGGTGTTTGATAAGTATAACCAGGGTATGGCTGATAGCTCGGATTCTGAACATAGGGACCGTATTGCGGCTGTCCTTGGTATGGTTGATAAGTAAACTGAGGTTGACTCGTAACAACTGTACTTGTACCGGATTGTCCTGCAGGCATCTGAACTGTATTCTGAGCTGTAGGCCTTGACTGAGGTACAGAGACTTGAGGGATTTGCCCGGATACAGGGATAGCCGAACTCGGGGCTACAGACACTCCAGAAATAGGTGTAACAGGTTGAACAGACGTTGCAGCTGTTGCAGCAGTTTGGGGCGGAGTCTGAGGTGTACTAGGCCCAGCCTGCTGAACTGAACTAGGTGCAGGAGTTTGAATAGCTGGCTGACCAGGTTGCTGAATTGAACCAGAAACCATTGGCTGACCAGGTTGATAAGGTAACTGCACATTAGGCTGCAAAGGCTGTTGATATTGGGATGGATCCCACACCATCATTCCGGGGTACTGTCCCGTAGAAGGTTGAACGTAAGGACCAAAACCTGGTTGAACGTAGGGTTGATAATAAGGTAAAGTTCCGGTTACTTGAATAGATGGCTGACCAGAAGGCTGCTGGTATCCTTGCATTGGGTACTGCCCTTGAGGTTGATAACCTTGAGGCACGTACTGAAGCTGGGGTTGTTGAGGACCCTGAGGAGCATGTTGAGTTTGGGGTTGACCTTGAGGAATGTACTGTCCTTGGGGTTGGTAACCTTGAGGTATGTACTGTCCTTGGGGCTGCCCCCCAAAATAATATTGATCCACAGTTTGTCCTGAGAAAAAGCTACCTTGAGGTTGAGCCCCGGTTGGTAACTGACTGCCTTGGGGTTGCCCCCCAGGCGGTAATTGTCCACCTTGAGGTTGCCCCCCAAGTGGTAACTGAATTCCCTGAGATTGACCCCCAGAAGGAAACTGACTGCCTTGAGCTTGAGGATTAGGAATATTACCAGACATCATGAAAACTTGCTCTGCGTTCGACGTTTCAATTTTAACTCCACCAAGACCAGATGATAACACATTTTCGATAGGTTGAGGAGTTGCTCCTGAGAAAGTACCAGACAAAGACTGATATCCCGCAGGAACAGAAGGACCACCATGTAAAAAAGATTCAGGCGTTTGCGAAAACATGGACGACTCTCCAGCCATAATAGATTACGGATAGTAACCTCTGGGTGTAGGATGAAATGGAGCTCGAGGTGGATAAAAAGTAAGACCCGGATTCTCTAAAAAATCAGTTAAAGAAAGATACCAGGGATTAGTTCGAATAGGGCTGTAGGAAATGGATTCACGCTCCCTAAGATTTAACGATTGAGGGGAGTTGGGAAGAGATATGTCTTCGTCTGGATTAATAAGTTCTTCTATAGAAATTAGTCCAGAAGGAAGATTTTCAGTAATGATATTTCTAACCCTTGGTGAACCTAGATCGCTAGAAGTTGGTGAGATAAATCCTGAAGATGTTTCTAACACAGAAGATTCAGTTTCAGGCTCAGAGATTTCAGGTTCGTCAGATAATTCTCCAGTAGGAGAGATATTTTCAGTGACTTCAGAAACTGAAATCGGTTCTTGAATATATTCTGTTGTAGGAATTTGATGATCAGGATGTATCACAATAGCAGAGCTTTCAGCTTCTGTTGATCTAAGTCTACGGCTACTGTGTGGTACCAGAGCCCGAAGCCCTTCTAGATGACCTGGTGTAAATTCAAGGGGTTTCCCTTGTATTCTCCGGGATTGTCTCGGCAATTCCGCCACGATGAAAAAATTATCTAATCACACGCAAACAAAGAAAAATTTCAATGAAAACACCTAAAGTCTCTAAGAAACAAACAATTGAATCACTCGCTTAAAAAATCTAAGAGTTCAAACCACACACAAACAAGTAACTTTCGAATTACTAAAAACACTAATTGGTGATGAAATCCAACTTAGTAGAGTTTTAACGAAAAGGCGGTTGGAAACGATTGCAAACCTTTGCTATTAGAAGCAGGTAACACCAAAGTTTCTTCACACATAACCATCTCAGTGAAACTAACCCCCAGTCCAAGTGAGTCTAGTCGGCGATGCGATTTCGAGGGTCTGATGGGATCTTCCCTCCACATCACCTTAGTTTCCCTTTCTAAAGATTATGGCCCTCTATCATACCATCGCTCATGCCACGGGGAAGCAGTCTATGATCAGGCACACACGCAAGAGCGAGGTAACAAAACTCAATCCTGAAGGCTCCTTGAAACGAGAATCAGGTTCATAGGCAAGTGACCCCTGGCTCTCGACAGTGAATTATCAGGGTTCTAGTTTTAATGCGATGTATATCTTCTATGATTCCCAATGAGGAAGGATTAGTTACCCCAACTGGTTGAATGTATGATCTCGTCTTAACTTCACTAGAGGCTTCCCGACATACATGCAACAACTGGAATTCTTCCTACCGCAAGATATATCTACTTGTTTGTTTTATCTACCTTGGAGAGTTAATTACTTCCTACTCCAAGATACTAGCCTAAGCTATGTTGGTGATGAGAGCCCTAGAAATAAAAAGATTACTAGATGAATTTTATTTAAGCGTTACTTTTAAGAGCTGTTTCTTAAGTCAAATGGGCGCGGAAATGCAACTTTGTATGATGTGAAGACTCGACCTCCAAAAACACTAAAATGCACCTATGATGATATTCAATTCTTTTTTCTTTCAATGAATTTTTCTATCTAAAGAAGAGTTAGAGAATGCAACTTTCAAATTTCTTCTTCAAACATGAAAACTAAGTAAAGAAACTATTTTGTCTTTTCGTTAAACTATCAAAGCTCACAAGAAAAACTATTTTCTTTTCCAAACAAGAAGCTACAAAACAATTCTCTTTCGAAAGAAGTCTACAAAAATTAAAACTATTCAAAACTATGAAGACTAATCTTCAAAAACTAATCTAAATTGAGTAAAATCTTTTTAGAGTTTTTTTTTTATGAATGTTTCTCTTAGTTATTCAACAAACTAAGAATCTATCAATCAGATCAAAAACACTCAAAATATGTTTTCCAAAACACTCAAAGAATAAATGAAATTCAAAACTTTTTAAACAAGTTCTTTTCGAAGATTTGCAAAGAAATCAAAAAGGCTTAATTTCTCAAACTAGGATGTTTTCACAATGAGGTCGGATTCAATAGACAAAAAGAGATCTTATGTGATCTGAGATACTACAGATTGTCAAAAATTTGAATCACTACAAAGACCAAACAGAAAAAATAATCCAATCGGCAAAAACTTCTAGAAAATCATTCAAAACACTGACACTGTTGGAGTTCATAAACAATGAATTCTTGATAGACACAATAACCAGTCTGGGCAGAAACCAAAGATCTAAAAATTAACCAGAAAAAGAAACCTAGAGATTTTTCAAAATTTTTACAGGGTCCCCATGTAAGCAGTGTTGACAGGTGCGGTCCCGCACTGTATTCTATAAAGAACGTGCGAAACTGCCCGCACTGTAACAGTTATGCAGAGTGCGGTCCTAGCAAAAATGATAGAAAATTTCAAAATACTTCTAAATTTTCAAAAACAGAAAAAATTTAAAGCACCCAGACAGATGTGAATCAATCAAAAACCAGAAAAAGAAATCTTTTCTCAAGTCAAAAATCAAAGAGAACCAAGAACAAACAAAAGTTCTTCCCCAGTGGAGTCGCCATTTTGTTGTGTAGATTAATCCGTCTTGCGGACAAGACCGATCTCTCTAGTACAAAAGGTAACTAGCAACAAACAGCCAATTATACTAATCTCTCTCTAAGCATATGCAATTTATAAAACCACTTTACGGGTGCAAGGCCTACCTTATATCCAACGCTTTGCTTGCTTACTTGATTTTGTTGAAGTCCTTCCCGTGCACTGAAAGAACGTCCTTCGTATGTCTGCAATCACAAACAAAGAAAAAGATTAAGCAGCACCTGTATAGACATTATCATAAATCATACTTATCATAATGATCAAGGAATTTATGAAATAAACCACAAATTGACAGTTTAATGAGAGAAATGAGTATATTTGTATTAACTTTAAAGATAGAAAACCTTTACAACCCGTGCCTTGATGTTGTGCAGGTCCTCCCGGGGTCCGAAGCAGGAATCTCCTTTACTATGACAAGCATTGCACTCTTTGAACTAAGACAAATGAGGATAAGTGATTTAACCTCACAGAAAGTCTTAAGTTACTCAAGTCTAAATCTCAACAGCATTTAACTTCAAATCTCATCAGCTTGAACTCCCTTTGAGGCTACCCAAGGCCTCTTTTTATAGTGAAAGAGAGGAGGTTTCTAGTTCCAAATATGAAGGGATAGAATCCTCCTTCAAAGGGATAAGCTCCTTACATCAAGGGGTTAGCTCCATTAAGAGAGGGATGCAGGAACCAGCTTCAAAGCGTATCCATTCCGAAAATTCCCGTCTAGAATCTTCTAGAATTCACCTGGAATTCACTTTTTAATCTTCATTTTCTCGCCTTTTTATGTTTTACAGAGGTCCGCACCCATTACACAAAGAATGTGCGGTATGGTTCCGCATGCAAGCTGAGATTTAGGTGCGGGACCGCAGGGAATGCATAGGGAAAGTGCGATACCAATTCTTAGGGGATTTTAGGGATTTTCTTCTGATTTTGAAGCTTGATATGAGGAGCTGGTATATTAGACTTGCAAAAGGAGGAAGTATGAGTAATAATGAGCTCATACGGTCAGCAGAATGTCAAGGTGACAGTTTTCAGTGTAACAGGATGACTGCATTAACCTTGACTTGCTTTTCTTGAGCTATTGTAAGCCTTTCCTGAGCTTTAATCAACCACTCATTGTCTGCCTTGTAACTCAGAATTTATGCCTTCAATATTCTCAATGTATCGGCTAAATCTGGAGAATATCCCTCTCCATGCTTCTTAACTTATCTCCCCCTTCCTACCAATGTCTCTTCCGACTTGTACAAAGATATATATGAACTATACTCAATTGTTATTATCTTCATCCCTTGGCCTTCTATTTCCTGCAATGTGCCATGTTATCTAGGTAAAAACACAATCAAAAGCACACCTCAATGTATCTCAGGGGAGGCTATTGCATCTGCACATGCCAATACAGATTAACACAATACAACATCACAAGCATACGACTCATACACAGATATCATAACCATAACAATAATTAGCTAACATGCATTCATGATAAACAAGTAGACAACTGACATGCACACATAACAATTCATGATAACCAGGTAGACAACTGACATGCATGCATAACAATCTTCATTTACCCCGAGGTCTAGTGTTGAAACCTCACTCTAATACCACTCTGTAACACCTAACCCCACATTTACCCTGTTTAACATACTTACCAAGGTAAACATGAGTTGAGAGTTACTATGCATGGCCCAACTTCCAAGATGAAGTTATGGAAATGGAGTCCATTTCCAACTTACATAAACCATCCAGAGACACATGATCACACTGTTGTCAGCCTAACTTGACCCAACACATTTCCTTTCAATTTTGTTTCTTTAAATTTAACACAACTTGCTATTTTTGGTAGTTTTTCGAGTCATAAACTTCCGATGTCGTTTTGAGGGCCTAAACGACATTTTTATGGAAAACAAAGAGGTCAAAAAGTGCAATACCTTATTTCATAGATTCTCTTTTCGACCTCCTTGTGGAGATCTTCGAAATGAGGTATTATGATAGTCAAGCAGAGATCATATGCCAAAGTTACAACCCCGGGAAGTTGGCAGTCCAAATTATTCATCTATAAAAACACTTTGTGACTATGGTACATGTAGGTCAAGAATGTATAGTTTGTTCACTCTTTTCATTAGTTCGTCAAATATTCATCAAGAAGGCTCAATGCCCTCTCAAGCTAGTTGCATCAAACACTAGTTAGCCCATGCATTCATATAACCATTCAATAAATTATCAAGCCATAAGCAAGATCCATAACAAGAGCACATTATACAACAAGAATATTCCATGCTTATAACCAACATTCAACCAAAATCTATTCAAGACAAACTAGTCATAAAATCAACACAATAACCAATACATGTGCTCATTGATCTCAATAGGAAATAACACATAATAACATATGCATGAAACCAACCAAGTTTGGGACTTCCACGAACCACCCTACCATAGATTGGGTTGAACCAAATCTTTCTTTCAGCCAATCACCCTTGTTCCATATTTAAATCATGAATGTGTGATCACATGGGATAAACCAAAACAAAACAATCTAGGGAATCCAGAGGCTAAACCACCTCTACCCTCAACCACAATGATTTCACCTCAGTCGATCCAGAAATCACTATACCAAAACAAGCATGGATGCCTCAAAATTTCTTCACCATACCTAGAGGAGTTTTCCTATCTCCACCCATCCATCAAGAGTTCCAAGAGAAACACCATCCCCACCCTTGAACCTTGGGAATTTCCCTGAGACCACCTTAACCATGATTCAAAGTCTAATGGCCATCTAAAGCTTAATTAAAATAAGGAACCCACAACATCATGGCTATCCAGGAAATGACAAAGACAGAGTTGTAACTACTGTCAATCTACACAAATCCCATGCCAATGCCAATAAAGTAACCAAATAACCAAATGCATGTATCGTGCATTCAAATATCAACAAGGAAATCACATATGCAAACTGTTACCTGCAATGTTTTCTTGTTGTAGCTACTTTTCCAACCCTATTCTTCACTGCCCACAAATTCCTTTGCTTACTTGCTTGCTTCTTACTTGATCATGTCCAAGTGCTCTCTCTCTCCAAGTCCAAGTGAGAATACTTCAATGTCCAAGTGAATGCTAGAATGTCCAAGAGTAACAAAAAATGATCAAGAGTGACTAAGAGTAGCTAAGAGAGTCATATAATGTTCTCCCTCTCCTTTTATTTTATTCATTTTCCATCATTTTCCCTTGCATGAATATTCTTATCTCTTCATATTCCTTTTCTCCTATTTTCCTTTATTTCTTATATTAAATTGCCTTTTTATTGCCTTTTTCTTTTGCCAATGCCAATTTCCATAGCCAATAATAACCACAAGTGGTGCCCAATATATTGTTTTTCCCTCCATTCAACTTGGAATACGCATCCCATGACCTTGGTTTAATTTATTTACATGGAAAATCAACCTAGCGCTGTTACACTAGATGTTTGTGATTGGAACTCAATCTGAAACAAAATGTGATGTTTTTATAATTGAAGATTTATGTCTAGCAATATTCCCCACTTTTCAACATAATTAGAATTGAAAGACCTTTGCTTAAAGTAGTGCGAATACAAATCCAAACATAAGCATTGAAGACATTGCTACTAGATTCTAAAGTCAAATTATTGTGTGTGTTTGAAATTTGAAAGTACAATCGACATTTATTAATCCTAATATTTAAGACAATATTGGAAAATCTACCCAAAATAGAAATATCAATCAAGATTCTGTATGAAAATTAATATTCAAAGAAATATGTATATAAATTAAAATTCAAAGTGCATGATAAAAATACTTATGCTTTAAAAGCAATGGTACCCCTTACAACTATTGTTCGAAACCTAAGCTACAATCATCAATCATCATGGGAAAATATTTACATCTCAACAAACCTCCACGCTCTCTTGTATTCTCTCTGAGCAATAATAATTTTGGGAATTGTTATTTGAAAGAGATTTTAAATGTGTTTATCTGTGAGTCATTGCATACAAAGGTAGGACTTGTAATTTATTCTTTGCCTTAGTGTTGGAGAGGTAAATCCCCTCTGCGGACAGAGGCGATCCCTACTAGCCCAGATCGGGTCTAGCAACAACCGAGTCACGCTAAGACACAAGTTCCTAATTGCAAAAGACCAAGATGTGACAAGAGGCCTACCTTAAGTTCTACACTACCTTCATTTGTGGAAAAGATGGCACTTCCATCCCTTGCTTTGGCAGATCACAATTCTTCCGCTCAATGCGATCGAACACCTGCACGTACAAGAAGAAACAACAAACAAACAAGCGTAAAACCTAATACATGCAATTATGTATCAGTCAGAGAAGATACAACTCATAACATAAAACATGAACATCTGAGTGGAACCATAATCAAAGTCGTTTATTATTAATCAAAACAAAGAAAGATACAACCTGAGCTCTGACGCTGGATCTTCCTTCGGTGGGTCAACAGAGGAGTACATCTCGGTAAAGCTCATCGGGAAAAGGACATGTCTCTCTCTCTTCGGCTGTCTGACGATAATCTCCTTACAATTGATTCAGCTCTATTCAGGCTAGCTTGCAAAGGGAAAATGACAAGCTTATATAGATGGTGGAAGGGGAGTTGGGATCCCTACAATGGTGGGATTGGCCCTATCCTCAAGGAAGCTTCCATGATAGGTGGAAAACCACTTCCCCTACATGGAGATTCAGAGCCAAACCTCCCAACTCATTTTAGAGACTCGTTTAGGAGTTGGTTGGAATCAAACTTCCGCCATTTATTTAAAAAAAAACACTCCTTATTAAGCCTGGCGCGGGTGATACACTGGGACAGAGCGCCAGTTGGCACACCCTATTTGGTGGATTTCCCCTATTGGCGCTTGGGTTGAACTGGCTAGTCGTGCCAAGGCTAAAAAGGATATTTTTAGGGCTTTTCATAGGAAATTATCTTCAGGGAAATGATTGTCCTTGTCAAGGGGGATGCCATGAAAGTGGTTTCAGGTCATGTCACTGCTCACAGGTCATGGAATAAGCCCTCCAATGTGTGGGACGGGGGATTGCAGGGACAGTGACAAATTACTGTGTAACAGATGCCCCCTAAAGCATGAGGCCCGAAAGAGAGAGAGGGGTGAAATGCTTTACGAGAACGCGCCCAATTGAAAACACTACCGTCGGAAAACCTGCGTAGACAAGTACAACTGATATCTCAAATACATGATATATATGTGCTATGGGCGCAACCATCCATAACAGAGTATACAATAATCAAGATCCAAGGCACGAACACAACCATCCAGTAAGGATCGATAAATAGACTCAGGTATGGTCGCAACCATCCAATCAATGAGTCATGTAACCAATCATAATAATCCACAAAATCGCAGCCTGGATTCTAACAAAATCCAAGGTCTTGTGCTCCATCTCGACCCGGAAAAAGTATAAGTTCAAGCATGTGAATAAGTGAACTGAAGTCGAACATGCAAGAACATCGTCTGATTACCAGCCAATGATGAAAGTTGTCAACAGACGCGAGAGGAACCACCAATAATGACAATGGCCCTCAAGGTACTATAGGTACAATCCACGGAGTGTGAACAGTGAGCTGGCGTCGAACACCCGCATAATCATCCGATCGAAGGTCAATGATGAAAACCTTGCGTCGAATGCGAAGAACCTGCCATTGAGGCATGCAAGCTCCAAGGTACCGAAAGGGAGTCTCTGGATCAACTTCCTGGATATGAGCTGAAGTCGACAGGAAGTGACCTTGATCGAAGGTGGGCCATAGTGCTTCCCACATCATCAACGCGAAACAGAGGAAAATAATGTTTGTGAATTAGGATCAGATGAGAATAAGAGGAAGGTTGAAACTTGCAGAGGTCAACTTCTCTTGAACATATCGGCGACACGACAGTGGATTTGGCAGTATTTGACATCAAAAGATCAAAGGTCATGATGACGAGGAAAAGAGCATATGAGACGTCAAATAGGATACCCAAATCCATGGAGGCAAATAGAGAGTGAGATGAGATGTCCCCAACCTAACACAAATGCAGACAAGTGCCATGTTCAAGAGCGACATACTGCCGACACGACGACGATACTAGTTCCATTTTTCCCCCACCATTTCTGGCGAGTACCCCAATTATTTTTGAGAACAAGCTTGAAGGGGATAGCATATGCTTGTAATATAAGTTCGTCCTTCGGACGAATCCATCCTAGTACATTTAACGAGCCCTAGGAAGGAGAAACTTGAATATCGTCATTATGATTGAATCCAATGTCATCAGGGTTTAACGAGTTTGACAAAGGAAGAACTCAGCGTCTTTTCATGTTTAGAGAGTTTGAAAAGATAGCATAAAAGTAAACTCCAACGGTCCCTTTTCGTAAATAGCTCCTCAGATCCGAAAAGGTAGAAAACCATGCCTGAGAAAACCTCCTAGTCGCGATAGGCTAGGGTATTCCTTTTTCGTAAATAATCTATCCCAGCCCGAAAAAGGGGTAAACGTATACTGGGTAGATGTCGTTTCGCAGCCACTTTAACGAGATTGAAACGACAAGGGACTCGACAATCTTTTCATGTTTAAAGAGTCAGAAAAGAGCCAAAAGATGACTCCAGAAATGACTTTTTCCTGTTTTTACCAAGTCCGAAAAAAGTATAAAATATAACTCATATCACTGTCCAAGCTGTGTAAAAACCTGTTGCTGCACATAAAAGAAAGTGTAAAATCCATTTTTTGACGAAATATATTAAAATATTTGGAAAAATGACTTTCAAAACCTAATTTGACTTTGAACAGTTATAAATATGCCAAAAATGGTAAAAGATATTCACTTTTACTTTTTACCTCATTTGGAGAGCAACAGTGAGCTTTTGGTGTGCAAACTTGCAGTGGTGATTGCGACCAATCCAGTACATCATCTGGATTCTCATTCGTTCCAGGTAAGAGGCGCTCCCCTTAGCTTTGTTTTGATTCATTTTTTTGTAAATTTCCATTGTGTATTTGACCTCTAGGGGAACCTTTTGCAAATTTAGGGCTCGCCCAATTGGCGCGGGTATCGGGCACGGACCTGCGCCAATTGGCTCCTTTTTGCAAAGGGGTCGCGCCAATTGGCACAACTCAAATTTCCGCATTAATTTACCAAAATGTGAGCCAATCAAATGAATTTTTAAGTATTGCAGAGATCTAATAAGGTATTTTTGACCATGTTGGTGCAGATATCCAGCCACAATGGTGATTGAGTGGAAGGAGAGGGAACATGGGGAAGAGGGCGAAATGGCCATGCAAAATGAAGCTTGCATGAACGCCCTCCGGGACTGTGGTCTCAAGAATTTTTTCCTTACACCATGTTTGAGAGCTCAACATGAGCTATTGCAGTATTTGGTTAGCGTATGGGACGAGAATGAAGAAGTGTTCAAACTCCGAGACCAAGTACTATCACTCGAAGTCTCTGATGTTTATTTCATAACCGGATTGTCGCGCAGAGGCCCAGTTCCAATCATGACGGGCAGTAGACCTTCTGGGGAGAAAATGGAGATGGTAATGGCGAGAGTGTGCCCAGGGGCACAAATAGGATCGGGCAGTGGGAAAGTAGACATCCACACAGTCCGCGATCTAGCACTCCGAGTAGTGCTTCACACCATTATGCGGGCTGCAGGATCACAAGCCCCGCACGAGGAAACCAAAGCACAACTTCTACTAGCCTCTGAATGCATGAATCCTACACTTTTTTATTGGGCCACTGCCGTGACAACAAACATCAAACGACAGCTGACAAAGTGCAAGAAGGCCAAACTGAAACAATTTGGGTATGGTTCCATTCTGGTGTCGTTCATTCTGGAACGATTACCAATTTTCTAGGGCCAAGGGATGATAGTCGCCGAGCCGTCATTGAGGGAGCCGAGGATGGCTCGATGGGCAGCACTTATGCCCAGGTCAGGAGGGGGCCAGCAGATGTCCTGGAGGCCTGAGTTTTTTGTATGGTTACGACGTTAGCTGATTGTGATTGAGGATTGGCCCTATGCAGGTATCGACTTCATGGGAGACCCAGATCTTCCACTTCCGGAGGGGGAGGACTGGTACGAGGAGCTGGGTATGACTCTTTTTTATTTTTATGTATTTATGATTTTTTGTTTGTTTTTGATACATGCCTATTCTAACAACAGTTCTATGTGTATGCAGATGTTGGCCCAGAGAGGCCTGCGGGCATGTCGCCCATTGCACGGAGGACCCCTCTCGCATATGACCCTCAAGCTGAGGGTGGCGAAGGGAGGGAGCTGATCCAGAACCTGGAGGGTATCTCCCGGGGAATCTCAGACTATGCACAGCTGGCAGACGTCCTGTTGGCTTACCAGCGACACATTGTGGGGGTGCCTAGTCGCCTCCATCGACTTCTGAGGCGATTGGTGCGCGCAGTGACATGTTACCACGAGCACCACGCTGATTAGCCATCTAGGGCTTTCATATGCATATTTTTGAGAGACATGTTGTCTCTAGCTATTATTAGACATACATGTATATTTTTGATTTTATGTGATGTACACAAAATGCAAACTATTCGACATATATATATCTATTTATGGATGGATCTTTTTACATGTGATGATGTTTTTTATAAGTTGCGCAAATGTCTATCTAAAACCAAATTAGCTATTGCATCTGTTAACGCATTCATGTGTCTGGGTATATGTTGATATGTAATGTAATAAAAATTTATTTCCAGTAAACGAATACGTAGATACAAACGTAAAATGGATGGGTTTCTAACTGAATAATGGCCGTTAAGTTGTAATACTACAAGATGTGAGTCCAGATACACAAGTAATGCATGAATACCGAGGTTAACAACCTCGTTTAATAATTCTAAAACGACACTATATTCAGCGACATTATTTGTGGTAGGCCCTAGACAAACACCTTACAAATGAACCAACTCACCAGCAGGATTGTAGATTACCCAGGCTGCCGAGGACAGATTCTTGGTACTGCGGGAGGCACCATCCGTGAAACCAACAAAAGGAGTAATAGACATCTGCACAATCATGAAGACCCAATCATCAGAAATATGCTTACAAAACACACCACACCACACATGCACAAAAATGAAAACACTCACTTATGTACACACACACTACACGAGAATAACTCAAGTGTAGTACTTTTTGAGGTACAGCCCATTCCTAGGCCGTGCTAGGGGAACTCCTTCGTAGTCGATAAACTCATAGACCCCAATTTTTAATACTCGTTTAACTATATAGGGCTCATGCCACATGGGTTGGGATTTTCCTGCTCCAAGTTTATCATGTGCTTGGTCATATAGGAGGACGAGGTCTCCTTCAATGAAAGAATGAGGAGAAACCGATTGATCGAAGTGGGATTTGACCCGCTTTTTCTATGCCTCAATAACCAAGGCAGCTAAGCAGCGGGTTTCATCCAGTCATTCCAAATACAAGAGACGTTCTTCCTCCGGAGAAGTGTCAGGCAGTAGTTCCACAACCAATTTCAGGGAAGGAATTTCGCACTCAACCGGGAGATTCGCTTCCAAACCATACACCAATTGAAAAGGTGTGAATCTGGTTGCGCTCTTTACAGACGTTCAATAAGCCCAGAGAGCTGAGAACAATTGGAGATGCCAGTTGGATTTGTGGATACCAATCGTTCGTTGAAGCATTGTGACCAAAACCTTGTTCACAGCCTCAACCTAGCCATTCACCTGGGGGTAGTATGGCGTTGAGCTATCCTGGCATAAGCCCAACTCTGACGTTAGCTCAGCCATCATGTAATCCCGAAAATGGGTGCCATGATCGGTAACAATGGCTTGAGGGACTCCGGAACGCGTAATAACATGGTTGAAAAGAAATTGGGCAGTTGTCTTACCGTCGACAGCTAGGCATCGCTTTGGCCCACTTAGTAAAGTAGTCTACGGCAACGATTATATAAGCATGCCCCCCCACCGAGTGAGGGTTACATGTAATAAAATCTACGCCCCATTTAGAAAAAGGGCCGACGGTAATGACATGATGCAAGGGTAGGGGTGACGCGCGCATCTTACGCTGATAGACCTGGCACTCATGACATTTTCGGACTGCAATGATACAGTCTTTGAATATAGACGACCATAAGTAACCCGCACACAGAATCTTCTGGGCGGTAGCAAATCCAGACATGTGATCGTCATAGGCGCCACTGTGACAGTCATTCAAGACTCTTTCAGCCTCTTCCAGGATCAAGCACCGGCGGAGCACGGAATCGACTCCGAAACGGTACAGGGTATCTCCTACAATGCGATATGGTTGAGATTGATGCCGAATCCGACGTCGAGCATCCTTTATCAATTTAGACCGAAATGTGGATGTTTGAAGATACACGATAATGTCACCGTACCATGGGTCACGAGTGCTGATAAGAAAGAGCGTTTCATCCGGGATATGATCCTCGGATTTCAATGGAATAGAGTCTATCGGGAGAGAGAAAATCAGATCAACGAAAACCAATGATTTCGTCGACTTAGCAGTGGTTAACTCTAAATCAAACTCCTGAAGGATTACAATCCACTTGGAGTACTTGCCCCCTAGTGGAGTTTCCAGTTTGTTGGAGAGGTAAATCCCCTTTGCAGACAGAGGCGATCCCTACTAGCCCAGATCGGGTCTAGCAACAACCGAGTCATGCTAAGACGCAAGTTCCTAATTGCAAAAGACCAAGATGTGACAAGAGGCCTACCTTAAGTTTTACATTGCCATCGTTTGTGGAGAAGATGGCGCTTTCGCCCCTTGCTTTGGCAGTTCACAATTCTTCCGCTCGATGTGATCGAACACCTGCATGTACAAGAAGAAACAACAAACAAACAAGTGTAAAACCTAATACAGGAAATTATGTATCAGTCAGAGAAGATACAACTCATAACATAAAACATGAACATCTGAGTGGAACCATAATCGAAGTCGTTTATTATTAATCAAAACAAAGAAAGATACAACCTGAGCTCTGATGCTGGATCTTCCTTCGGTGAGTCGACAGAGGAGTACGTCTCGGTAAAGCTCGCCGGGAAAAGGACAAGTCTCTCTCTCTTCGGCTGTCTGACGATAATCTCCTTACAATTGATTCAACTCTATTCAGGCTAGCTTGCAAAGGGAAAATGACAAGCTTATATAGATGGTGGAAGGGGAGTTGGGATCCCTACAACGGTGGGATTGGCCCTATCCTCAAGGAAGCTTCCATGATAGGTGGAAAACCACTTCCCCTACATGGAGATCCAGAGCCAAACCTCCCAACTCATTTTAGAGACTCGTTTAGGAGTTGGTTGGAATCAAACTTTCGCCACTTATTTAAAAAAAACACTCCTTATTAAGCCTGGTGCGGGTGATACACTGGGACAAAGCGTCAATTGGCGTGCCCTCTTTGGTGGATTTCCCCTATTGGCGCGAGGGCTGAACTGGCTAGTCGCGTCAAGGCTAAAAAGGCTATTTTTAGGGCTTTTCACAGGAAATTGTCTTCAAGGGAATGATTGTCCTTGTCAAGGGGGATGCCATGAAAGTGGTTTTAGGTCATGTCACTGCTCACAGGTCACGAAATAAGCCCTCCAATGTGTGGGACGGGGGATTGCAGAGACGATGACAAATTACTGTGTAACACTTAGGTGTTTGATAATGTCCTAAACTCAATGCCAAAGTAACTCATATGTGAGAATAAAAAAATATTTACACTTTAATAAACTTTGAATCTCTATTGTGTTCTCTGCAAGACATTATCATAATAAAAAGTGTAATCCAAAAGAGAGATTTTAAATGTACTTATTTGTGAACAATTATTACATATGAAAATTAGAATTAAAACTTTATTCTTTACTTTAAGTGTTGATTAAATAAAATCCAATATAAAAGTGATATATATATTAAAATAAAATAAGAAAAGATGTGCACCCATCAAACTCAAACCCTTATTATATTATTTGGTAACAATAATAATTTGGAGAAGTGTCATTCACATGAAAATCTAAACATGTCTATTTGTGAATTCTTTGGTAATTTGGAAGTGTCACGCAAATGAAAATTTAAACATGTTTATTTGTGAATCCTTATATACAAAAGTCTCTTTGTAATTTATTGTAAAAGACTTGTGATTTATTCTTTATGTTATATATTGAGAGATATGTTTATTTGTGAATCCTTATATACAAAAGTCTCTTTGTAATTTATTGTAAAAGACTTGTGATTTATTTTTTATGTTATATATTGAGAGATATGATCATTTAGATGCTAAA
Organism: Pinus albicaulis; assembly: GCA_034641835.2. Lineage (NCBI taxonomy): Eukaryota > Viridiplantae > Streptophyta > Pinopsida > Pinales > Pinaceae > Pinus > Pinus albicaulis. The sequence goes on from CM076579.1 coordinate 873,915,733, forward strand.
ATAAATTATATAACATGTTTATTTGTAAATCTTTAAGGGATTTGAAATTTATTATAAAAGATTTGTGTTTTATTTTTTATATTGAAAGCAATTTATTATAAGGAATTTGTGATTTATTTTTATATTGAAAGATATATCAAGTTCAATGCTAAAATAAATTATATATTATTATTTTTATATGTTAACTAATTTAAATTTTTTATATTTTTAAGAATAATTATTTATTTTTAATATTTATTTCTATATTTTTATAAATCATGGTTGCCTGGAGGGGATTTGTAATATATTCTTTATCTTTATATAAAGATATATGCAAAGTTCAATGCTAAAATAAGGTATATATTAAAATAAAATTACATGTTAATCAATTTAAATTTTCAATCTAAATTTAAACTTATTGTTTTTTTTTTCATAAATCTTTATATTTAAAAATTGCATTTATAATTTTTTTTCAATTTTTTTTAAAGATTTGTTTACTTGTGAATCCTTATGTATGAAATTGGACTTATGATTTTATTCTTGGTCTTATGAAGGGGGAGATGTGGGGAGCCCGACGCCAAAATAAAAAATCATATCCATGGAATGAGAATATTTTAAATATAAATACAATGAGGTTAGACCCGGCCACACGTTTCCTACCTTAAGACCATAATTTTTGTACCGTATAAAGGCCACCTTCGATAAAATTCAGTTTTCCCCTAAGATGCCACTCAGAAATTCCAGCCCCCGCCAGTCGATGCACCGTATAAAGACAAACTTCGCTAAATTCAGTTTTCCCCTCAAGTTGCCACTTAGAAATTCCATCTACCTCCTGTTGAATTTACACGTCCAATGTGACGCCGTGGTTCACCATCCATCAATGCAGGGACGGAGTTTTCGCCGTCAAGTGACAGGGACATAATAAAATATAGGCTCTGCAGCGTTTTCCTCTCTTTTTCACAATTATAGGCTCTGCAGCGTTTTCCTCTCTTTTTCACAAATATAGGCTCTGCAGCTTTTCCCTCTCCTGTTCACAATAGCGTGGGTTTTTTGGAGTCAAATTAAGAGGTGAATACCATTGTTATTGTTGGAGGCGTAGATTGGATGTGGATGGATCTGATAATATCGGGCATGGCAGGCGGGGTCCGGGACTGGTCACCAAGTGAACTCGTTAGAGGGGGAGGTGGATGTGTATGTGTTTGTGCTACTTGGCTTGCAGTAGCCTTCATACTGCTCTGCTATGCCACTCGCCGCCTCCTCAACATTCTAGCACTTTGGAAACGCCACTCGGAGAGACAAAAATCGGTGGAGAGCAATGAACATTCATTTGATGCCAGGTTAGTTTTGTTTTCCCATTCAAATTATTTTTTTGGAATGGGAGGCTGTAGAGCAATTTATTTTTAATTGGTATATGAATTTTGGAAAATAACGGATGTGGCAAGAACTAAATTGTCCACTTAATTTCAATCCAGAGTTTGCTTACCGGCATCAAATGCATTCAATGGTATCCCTGGTGGGTTTAATTTTTCCTCTGTTGTTTTTGGGGCTTAGATTCTGATTTATGATTATTAGTCTGTGAATTCTGTTTTCGTGGTGATAAAGTAGGTGACTGTACAGTACATTCTACACAGCAGTGCCCCTATTTGTGGTTTCTCAGATTTTTTTAATAGTATCAAATTATTAGTTACAGTATGAATTGAAATTTTATGTGGCTATTTGTTCTAAACCGTGCGCAGTGGTACCTACTAGTTTATTTTCTCAACAACTCGAATTCTATCAAAACTTTGTATGACCCATTACCCATGAAGAGAGCCTACTTAATTTACAGGGCTCTAGGAATATGCAAATCTAGTATGATTGCATTCATTGCTTATGATTGGGAGCTTCCTAATGTCCATATATAAACAGAAAGCCAAAGGTAATTAAGTATTATTCAACTCTTAAAAATTACAAATGCTGTTGTCCAATATGTGGGAATTATTTATTATGGAAAAATATCAAAATATCAAGGTGATACACACATACAAATAAAATTATTGGAGGACAAACTCATAAACTTCAACGAAAAAAGGTGTTAGAAAAGAAATATAAAGATGTCGAAGATATGTTTTACAAAGAGTCAACATAAAAGGATGGGGGAGAATTTTCGCTTAAGGGGTCATAGTTGAAAATTACTTGTGTAGGTCAAGAAAACAAAGGCTGCAAAACAATATAATAAAAAACTAAAACAAGAAAAGATCTCAAGAAAGAAAATAAAAATGAATTTAATAGAGAGAATAAGAAAATTTGTGCCTAAAAAACCTTAATAAAATGTTATTAGAACAAATCAGAAGTTTAAAAGATGAGAATAAAGGCATTGAGAATAAACTCAACAATCCAAGGAGAAAAGAACTTTCATGTTAAAAAAATCATAATCAAAATCTATTTAAGCAAATTAAGAAGCTTAAGAGTGATAAGCAGTTGTTGGAAAGCATAATAGAACAACTTAACCAATGGAAGCATCGAAGTCTTCAAGTAAAAAGGTCTAACTTGTGGAGAAGGGAACAAATATAGACCCAATTATTTTCATAGCTCACAAAGATGCTGATCCAATTGAAGTCAAAACATTCTCACCTGTACAAACGATTGTAATTCCAAGTAAAGATCTAGCAATCAACCAAGCAGTATTAGTACATGAAGGAAATCATATACCTAAAGTAAATCAAGAAATCGCCACCAGCATAATAAGGGAAAATCAGGTCACAAAAACTCTTTATCGACATTCAAATCATAAGAGTGGACATCTCAACCAGTTAATGTATCAATACCATTTAGGACAAAAACAACCGACTTACATTCCGAAAAATATTGATGCCAATAGAATTAAGTCTTCTTGATAACTATTCATCTTGTGTATCGAGTAAGTGCAAGGTTCCACAAAAGATTGAATTGGGATGGTCAGATCATTTTTTAGTTTGATAATTTTTCTCAACGCTTAGTGCGAAAATTCCATGAATGCACCAACTAGAGTTTATTCTTCTAACTGGTTAGTAGTTTATTTGTTTATGGCAAATAACGAATAAATCACTGATGCATTCTTCATAGTAAAAATATGTTGCAGAATATAAAATCAGGAATTGAGTAAAAAATAGACACCAATATTTTTGGATTAAGTGTCCTCGGAAAAACCCTGAAGGGAAAACTGGTGCAACAGATGAGGGTTTATTTTATTATGCAACAATTTGAGAATAATTACAATTTGGATGCCCAATTGGCAATCCTTTGGCAAATATACTGGCAAAATAATCTAGAGATCAAGGATCTCCTCTGCTAATCAACTTGACATCCTCTGGCCTGCTCGAACCCCCCACTGGCTACTCGCACTGCAACTTGGAACTTGCACTGTTGGATCTGGATAACTCGCACTGCATGGAAACTGGCTCAAAGTGAGTTGTCTTTCCTCCCTCTACCTCTAGAAGTGTCTATCTTTGCCTCTTGGAAGCTAATCTGGCCTTTGACAACTGGATCAACCCTCTTCCGACAACTCACTCACGGGTTTCTGGCTATTCACAATGCTTGTGCGGTCTCCCTGCAGATGATTTTCGGCCTCCCTTTTCTTGCCACTTCGACATTGAAAAATCATTGGGAAACTCTTCGAAATCTTGCTCCCAAGCTATCTACTGCTCTCTCTATCTGATGCTCTCCATTTGGGTTGAATTGCGCCCTCATTGAATCTGCAAATTGGGTAGCTCGATCTGCCAAGATAACTGATGCTCGATGTGTCACTTTCCATCCCTTCGAGATGCTCTTATAATCCCTTCTTGAGACTTCAATGACCATGATTAAATCTCCATCAACAACTAAGATCAATTAGACTTTATCAATAGAAGTCTCTAGAGCAATCTCAAACATCCTTAATATTGAAAAATGTGTAACTAAATTTGGTCTTCATAAATATGAAATGTACTTTTGATTTTTGAATATTGTAAAATAAAAGAAAAAATATTATTGCTATTTTAGAGCATGGGCTTCATGCTCTAGGTCTTTTATTTTAGAGTTCAAGGACCCATTGAGTGCTTCTAGGGTTTGTCCTAGGTCAAGAAGTCAAAAGAGTCATTGTCATAAGTTGAAGACCCCATCAGGCACATTGTAACTCGTAAAGAGAATTAATTTTGTATTTAAAAGTGTCAAAATACCCTCCGAGGTCAAGTTGGTCTGGCAACTAAGAAGTCGACCTATTTTGAGGAGCCTCGTCCACCTTAAAAGCCTATATAAAGGAAGGGAATTCGACCTCCTTTGGACACACATTCACTTCTCATCATCTAAGTGAAGGAGAAGTAGAAGAAGGCAAGTGAAGGAGGAGAAGGATGAAGGAAGAATTGCTTTTGGGCTATTTCTCTCTCACTCCATCTCACACGTGCATAGAAGAAAGACTAGGGTTTACTACATCAAGATCAAAATTATCAAGTTGATGGAAGAGGATCAAAGTTGCTGGAAAAGGAGCCTAATAGGTCACCTACTAGCCCTAGAGAAGGAAGCAAGCCAAGCGAAGTTGCTGAGAGGCCTTGGAAGGCTAAATTTTGCTCACATGTGTGGATGCAGTAGCAGTTGTAGGGGCCAAAAATTTCAGACCTGCAGTAGAGGTCGAAATTCTGTAGCTAGGGGTACAAGTTGTGCTACTGGAAGAGATTTGACTGGGTTTGTCTTGGACAAAGGAAGCACACCATCAAGAAGGTTGGACTTGGTCTTGGAAGGGTATTGGTCTTGGTCTAGAGGTCTTGGAATTTGTCAATTGAAGAATCTATAAGAAGAGAAGAGATTTTCGGGTTTTCCTCTCAAGTGGAGAGGTTTTGGCCCTGGCTTGCAGCCTATATCTTGTGTTTTTGTGTACTATTGTTCTTCTTGTTTTGGTACCTGTTTGATGATTAGAACAAACATAATAATAAGAGAAGAAGCTAATAAGTAAGAAAAAGTAAAAAGATATCACAAGCAATTATCAAGAATAGAGAAATCATCTTAACTACTGCCCTCTAGATTTCTCAACATGTTATCAGAGCTAAGGTTGGCTAAGGGCATGATGAAGATCTCTACTACATTGAAGAAGTTCCTAAATAAGTGTACTATGGAGTCAAGTCATCTCAAGAAGGGCATTAAAGAACTATAGGATCTCCTATTTTCTCTCAAGAAGGATATGACCAAGATATCTACAAAGGATGAAGGATTATTCTCAGCACTCACTGGCACATTTGAAGATGAGAATATTTGGGTGATCGACAATGGAGCATCAATACATATGACTGGTGAGCACAAACAATTAAAGACACTGTCAAGAGGAAAATCTTCTTACTCCATTGAGCTTGGTGACAAGTAGAGCTATCTTGTGAGAGGAATTGGATCAACCTCGCTAGAGTTGGAGAATGGAGGAAATATTCATCTCAAGTTTCAACAACATCTTATTTGTTCTAGGTTTGCATAAGAATCTACTTTCCATTTCATGTCTAGAAGATAAGGGAGATAAAATTGCTTTTATAGATGAAAAGGTTGTAGTATGGGATAAAAACTCTAACATTGAAAATGCAAAGATGATTGGGATTCGTGAAGGAAGACTCTATAAGATTGCTGACTCCCCTCGCTCAAGCTTTGGTTCACATTGAAGTTAGCCCATGTGAACTTTGGCATAGAAGGTTTGGTCACCTTCACTACAAAATCATACCAACTCTAAATTCAATGGTGAATGGCATTCCCGAACTTAAGGAGGATCATGAAGGAGTATGCAAGGGATGTGCATTTTGTTAAATTTTCATCAATTTATTCTATGCTTCAACTATTAGTTCGGTAATATCTAATAGCATCCAATTTAACAATTTTTCTTTTTCAATTATCTAATGACAGTAGAGTAATAGTTGATAGAACAATTAGTCAAATGCACAATGAAAGACAACCAAGAGACAAGGGACCCAAATTTTGGTCAATGACCAAGGCAAAACCCACTGTGGGGAAAACCGTTGTAAATCTTCTTCTTATTAGATTGTCTTCAAATGTCCAGCAGAGAGAGTACATCATCCAAGAGTCAAAGCCAACCTTTCACTAGCCAAATATCCAAAACCAATATCCAATAATGTTAATATCTCGAGTAACTATCCAAGAGAGAGAGATGGAGTCAACTATAGTCAAATATGATCTTCTTGAAATTTGCTCAAGTCAACAACAATCTACTGTTGTCAAAGTGTGCCCTAACCAGAGATAGGACAACAATCAAAATGGTCTCTAAAGAGCTTGGTTCTGGAGCAATTAATGTAGGCCTCCTTAATAGATTGAAATGAGCCCAAAATGTGCAGTCAAACCTGGTCAACGTGGAGATGGAGCCTGCGGTCAAACTCTGCAATTAGGGCTTCGGTTAAGGAGCACAAATTGCCTTGAATTTAGCACCAATAGCTACGGCCTGCTAGAACAAAAAAATTTCACCCAAAAACACAGTCAAAACATGCTAATTATGCCCAAGTCAACGTTGGTCAATGCCTTGTAACAGTACTGCAACAATCAGAATCAACAACTTGTCCTTTGCACGTGTGAGAGAAACGTTCCACTTCTGAGCTGTACAATCCAATAGGAAGATGAGAGAGGAGATTTTTTTGTGTGATGATGAAGTGTCAAACGAGGTTTGAGGTATCTTGTATTTATATGAATCCATGTGGGTGAAGAGACATGTCTTTTGGGCTTCATGAGCCTACATGATGTTGTAGTCGATCTTGATAATTCGCACATGAGTGGGTTTTAATTCAAAAACACACTTCTCCTTGTTTGATTTAAGGGATCTTTAGGTTGATTTTGTTCCTCTCGAAAAGAGGAATTCAATGCAATAATTATCTCCATAAAATGAGCTATCCAAAGTGGAATTTGATCCTAGCTGCATAATTTAACACATTGGGTAAAAATACCAAGAGACCATTTCGAATCAGTGCTTCAAGGTCAAAAGAAATTCTAGATTTCATTCATTTCGATGTCTGTGGTCCTATGTCTTCAAAGTCTCTTGGAGGTCATCTATATTATGTAACATTCATTGATGACCATTCAAGGAAAACTTGGGTTTATTTGATGAAATCCAAGGGTGAAGTATGAGTCAAATTTCAAGAATTCACAGCTTAAGTGGAGAACCTTACATAAAGGAGAATTAAGATATTAATGTCTGATAATGGAGGAGAATATACTTCAAAGGAAATCATAGCCTTCTGTAAGGAGTCTGGGATTAAGAGGGAGTTGATAGTCCCATACAATCCTGAACAAAATTGAAATGCAGAACGAAAGAATCGATCCATTGAAGAAAGTGTAAAATCCATATTACATGATCAAGATTTGTTGAAATTTCTGTGGGGTGAAGCAACTAAGATTGCTGTATACATTAAAAATCGAAGTCCCCATAGGTCACTAGATAACATGACTCGCGAAGAAGCATTCAATGGGAAGAAATCAAGTGTGGACCATCTTTGAATTTTTTTCTATCTTGTCTATATTCATATACCGAAGGACACAAGAAAGAAAATTGGATCCTTCAGGCATGAAAGGAACATTTGTTGGCTACAATAATACTTAAAAGGCATATAGGATCTACATAAAAGGACACTGAATAGAAGTTAGTTGAAATGCGATATTTGATGAAAGTATTGCATTCAAGAAATCAAAGGATCTCCCGATGGACTCTTATGATGAACTTCCTATATTTGAAGAGGAACGTACCAGGGAGGAAGAAGAATCAAATCATGAAGATGAAGGTCCCAGTGAAGCCGTACAACTTGTGGTCATCCCCAAAACTAGAAAGAGACCTGATTGGTTGAAATCCACTCTTTTAGATGCAGAGGGTCATGGAGCAACCAAAGGCACATTTAGAGAAAGTAAGAAGCCCAAAAGATATTCTGGGTATGCAGCCTATATGATGAAACTAATAGAAGCATAACCATCCACCTTTGAAGAGGCTGTCAATCATCAAGAATGGAAAGATGCCATGAATGAAGAGTATTAATCGATAATGAAGAATGGGGTTTGGGAGATTGTACCTAGGCTTGAAGACAAATCAGTGGTAACTTCCAAATGGATCTACAAGATCAAACATGCAGCATATGGAAGTATTGATAAACATAAGGCAAGATTTGTGGCTAGGGGATTCTCTCAACAGGAAGGCATTGATTATGAAGAGACATTTGCACCTACAACATGGTATATGACTATACGTTCACTGTCTCTCTGGCAACATCAATGGGATGGAACCTCCATCAAATGAATGTCAAGATTGCATTCGTGAATGGCACAATTGATGAAGAAGTCTATATAAGCAACCCCTTGGGATTTGAAGTGAAGGATAAAGAGGCGCTTATGTTTGCAGGTTGAAGAAGGCATTATATGGCCTTAAGCAAGCACCAAGGGCATGGTATGCAAGGATGGATGCATACTTACAAAGATTGGGCTTCACAAACAGTTCTGCTAATCAGAATCTCTATATCAAGATTGTGAAAGATGAGTTTGTAATCATTCTTCTGTATGTGGATGATCTCCTCATGACATGTGTAGGAGGTCGAATCCAAGAATGCAAGAAGCAACTAGCAACAAAATTCGACATGAAGGATCTAGGGCTGATGCACTATTATTTGGGATTGGAAGTTTGGCAAGGACCCGATGAGATTTATCTAGGTCAAGGAAAGTATGTGATCGAAATCCTAAAAAGGCTTGACATGATGGATTGCAAACCTATGAAAACCCTCATTATCACAAACTTGAAGAGGTTAAGGAGTTCCAAATCAAGACTAATGGATCCTACTAGGTATAGACAATTGATTGGCTCGTTGATGTACTTGGTGAATACTCGACCAAACATATTATTTGCAGTGAATATTCTTAGTCAGTTCCAGGTAGAATCCAAGCATGATCATTGGATAGTAGCCAACCATATACTGATATATCTGCAAGGAATGATCAATGATCAGCGAAATGATGTCCACTTGATTGGATATACAGATTCCGACTGGGGAGGCAGTGAGCAGGTTGGAAGAAGCACTACAGGAGGATGTTTTATTTTGGGATCCTCCATGGTCTCTGGATGTGCAGAAAGCAATAATTGGCTGCTTTGAGTAGTGCTGAGGCTGAATATATTGCACCCTGTGAAGTAAGCAAAGAAGTTGTCTGGTTGAGGAAACTGCTGTCTAACTTGTTTGAAGGACCAAAGGACCCTACAGTGATACATTGTGATAACACTAGTTGTATAAGGTTGTGTGAAGACCCAATGTTTCATGGAAAGACAAAACATATAAATAACAAGTATCACTACATTCGAAAGCTGGTGCAGGATGGTGTGTTGCAACTACGGTATATCTCCATCGATGAGCAGGTAGCTGGTATATTAACAAAATCTCTTCCTAATAAGAAGCTTGTTTATTTGAGAGACAACCTTGGTCTGGTTGATATATCCTCCCTAGTTGATAGGGAAAGATAAACACATCATTCTTACCTTCAATTGGGAAGAAAGAATGGAGGATTGGGAAAGCATATGGCATCCAATACTCTTTGAGGTTGTAGGGCATCCAAGATAAGAGTAGTCGTAGAGGACTGATATTCTTTGAGGATTTGCTATCTTCACCGATGAGCAGGTAGCTGATATATTGACAAAATCTCTTCCTAATAAGAAGCTTGTTTATTGGAGAGACAACCTTGGTCTGGTTGATATTTCCTCCCTAGTTGAGAGGGAAAGATAGACACATCATTCTTACCTTCGATTGGGAAGAAAGAATGGAGGATTGGGCAAGCATATGGCATCCAATACTCTTTGAGGTTGTAGGGCATCCAAGATAAGAGTAGTCGTAGAGGACTGATATTCTTTGAGGATTGGCTCTTCAAGATAAGAATAGTCCTGGGAGGACATACTTTGTGAACACTCGGGTGGGGTTGTGCCTTGAGAGATAGTAGTGATGGTGCCTATAAATCATTGGTCTCATCAGCATTGTGCTCTGACCTTGTGGAGAGATAGAGTTGTTAGTCAAAGCCTTGCTATGTGACAATGCTGGTTGTTATGATGCTAAACAGATGGGTTACCAATCTGACTCTTCTTATGATATCTCTTCAGATTGAGAATGTCCATTTACCATTTATGAATTCCTCCCTAGTTAAGAGGGAATGTTGAAAAATGTGTTACTAGGGTTGGTCTTAATAAATATGAAATGTACTTTTGATTCTTGAATATTGTAAAATAAAAGAAAAATTATTATTGCTATTTTATAGCATGGGTTTCATGCTCTAGGTCTTTTATTTTAGAGTTCAAGCACCCATTGAGTGCTTCTAGGGTTTGTCCTAGGTCAAGAAGTCAAAAGAGTCATTGTCATAAGTTGAAGACCCCATTGGGCACGTTGTAACTTGTAAAGAGAATTAATTTTGTATTTAAAAGTGTCAAAATACCCTCCACGACCAAGTCAGCTTGGCAGCTAAGAAGTCGACCTATTTTGAGGAGCCTCGTCCACCTTAGAAGCCTATATAAGCGAGGGAACTCGACCTCCTTTGGACACACATTCATTTCTCATCATCTAAGCGAAGGAGAAGCAAAAGAAGGCTAGTGAAGGAGGAGAAGGACGAAGGGAGAAGTTTTTTTGGGCTATTTCTCTCTCGCTCCATCTCACACGTGCGAAGAAGAAAGACTAGGGTTTACTGCTTCAAGGTTGAAATTATCAAGTTGCTGGAAGAGGATCAAAGTTGCTGGAAAAAGGAGCCTAATAGGTCACCTACTAGCCCTAGACAAGGAAGCAAGCCAAGTGAAGTTGCTGGGAGGCCTTGGAAGGCCAAATTTCACTCACAAGTGTGGATGCAATAGCAGTTGCAGGGGCCGAAAATTTCAGACCTACAATAGAGGCCAAAATTCTGTAGCTAGGGGTAGAAGTTGTGCTGCTGGAAGAGATTTGACTAGGTTTGTGTTGGACAAAGGAAGCACATCATTAAGAAGGTTGGACTTGATCTTTGAATGGTATTGGTCTTGGTTTAAAGGTCTTGGAATTCGTCAATTGAAGAATATATAAGAAGCGGAGATTTTCGGGTTTTCCTCTCAAGTGGAGAGGTTTTGGCCCTGGCTTGTAGCGCATATTTTGTGTTCTTGTGTACTATTGTTCTTCTTGTTTTGGTCGCTGTTTGATGATAAGAATAGACATAATAATAAGAGAAGAAGCTAATAAGTAAGAAAAGGTAAAAAGACTGTTGAGATTTTGGGGTAGCATCGATGTGCTCTAACTATGAAATTTTGTAGAGGAGCTAGAGTACATGAGATCTCCAAGACCCAGAAAGCGTTTGGAGAAATTCCATCTGGTTTGATAGTTATTCAAATAATTAATCTTTTTAATTAAGGAACCTAAGTCTAACTTAGGAAAATTAAAAGATTAAAGTGAATTCAATTAAACATCTGATGAGAATGTTCTAAGTAATGTGGATCAAGCAACTTCTAATCTTAGCCGTTGATTAAAGATTAGATCACGATTGTTGGTTTGCCAAAGAGAAAAGGTTAAGAGAAGGGCTTGGGGTCAGTTGGAGAACGCACACATTGGCAGAGCACTGAAGCTAAGCTAAAATTCTAGGGGACGGTTTGCTAAGAATTTTAGGAAGAGTTTGCAGTGAGCGACAGTATTGGCGAGGGATGATCTGATACCACGCCAAGAATACGACAGAGACAAAGAGGTAGCATATCTAGCAGCACAGAGGGCAGCCAGTGCTACGCAATCTAGCTAGAGCCCATTTAGGGGTAGCGTAAAGGCAACAGGAGCCACGCAGGGCTGACGCAGGCCCAGTCAGGGCAGCGCAGGGGTAGCGTAAGCCCAAAGAGGGTGATGCAGGCCCTTCCAGAGCAGCTCAGAGGTTGGCGCAGGCTAGTAAGGCTAACACAGAGGGCTGAGGAGAAACGCTTGGGTTTCTGGTGGGCCAGAAAGGGCTCGAATTCATAATTCCCCGTAGAGGGTTGAATTAGCCATATTTTCTATCTCCGAGGGATAGAGGTATTACTCTTGTGATTTTCTCTGTAGGGCCAACCATGTCTGGTGCCCAAAAATTGTTATATTCAGAATCTACTTAATAATAAAACCCTCCAGAGCTAGCTGCACCGGTTTTCTTGCATTGGGTTTTTTGTAATGTTCCAAAATTTTCTTCAATAAATGGGAACATTAATTTTTGTCTAAATTCATTTGGGAAATGAATAATTGGGTAAGGAGGCCCAATTGATAATAAAAACATAAATAAAATCCCTCTAGTATGAAAAGGGATCAACCGTGGAACCAGATTTCACACCCTCATGTGTGAAAGGAGATATTTGCAAAGAGGTTTGACCAAGTCAACCAGCGCAGGGTATGAGGTGGAGAGCACTACATGACAACGTAGGAGATGGTGGGGCTGAGAGGCCCATTGTTATAAAAAGGAGGAGAGCCTCCTCATTTCGGGATGATTTGAGTTTATGCATATTGAATTGGTTGCTACGACTTTGAGCATGCTGGCTGTTTAGCTTGTCTGCAGCACTGTTTAGTGCATTGAGTGTCTCCGATCGGAGATCTCACCCTCAGCTCCGAGGGACTTTGAGTGCCTGCTCGGGTGAGGTTGTCCCATCAGTATCTTACAGGAGGATTAGTGTTTGGCTTTGTGGGAGGAGTAGTGCATTCTTAGACTGCATAGTCTTGAGAGGGAGGACACAGTCCATTACTGGGGAGCTCCGAATTGGATTCCTTTTGGAGGTTTCGAGCTTGGAGATTGAGCAAGGGGCCAGCCCTTGCCTATTGGAGGATTTTGGCAGAGTTTGGGGCGGTATTTTGGTGGATTCCCTTCAGTGTCAGCGCAAAGCCTTGGAGGATAGCGTAGATCCTCAAGGGGGTGATTTTTGGGGGTCGGCCATTCCAGAAACGCTCTCTGGGCTTTTCTGGGTTTGGTGAGTAGAGGCTGATTCCAGAGTTTCAGCTTATTCCGAGTAGGGGAGCAGCCCCAAATACACGGCAGTTTTCCAGCAGTAGCAGCTACACGGCAGTTTTCCAGCAGCTAGGACGCAGATCAGAGAGCAGCCATTCCATCAACATTTTGAGAGTATTTCTTGACTTGCCTTGTGCAATTCTAGGTGCCATCACTCAGATCACCTATTGTACTCACTTATATTTCTCAGCATAATAAAATGGCTCAGCATTCTCTTTGCATTTCTTGAGTATCCGTTATATGTTCTATATATATGCTATTGTATGCTAGCACTACTGTTAGTTTTCTCTTTGAGCATTCCATTTACTATACCACTTGGTGTGTTTTTCCCCATACTCTTAGACAGAGTCTGGAAAGGGCCAGGTAGCCTCCAGATCTCACTCTCTTTTCAGAGGTGAAATATCTGGTAAATGCCTTCCCAGTCCATCTCTAGTTGGAGTTTGCTTGTGTTTTGGAGATATCCCCGAGACGGGATATTACAGTGGTATCAGAGCGTCATTCTGGCTCAGCCGTGGGGATATTTTTCTATGAACAAAGAGAGTAGGCAGGATCTTACCCACCAAACGCAGTAGAGGTGGAAAATATGGGGGTCTCACAATAGTGTGACCAGCATTTTCCAGCCTTCAGTAGGCCAACCAGGATCACGATGCCTACATTCTTACCTCCAGTATCGAGTGAGAAAGGGAGGCGGCATGATCATATACCCTTTGGAGATTATTTCTGCGAATGGCAGTCCATGGGGGAAAACTTCAGAGCGGCTTTGCCCTTCAGAGATTATTGTCAGCTCAGGCAGGATGAAGGAGGAAGGAACAGTGGGGGGTCTAGCACGCAGAGTTCAGAGTTGCAGCGTACCACTAGGAGGTCACCTTTTCCCACGTATGATGGATCCACTGATGTCACGGTTCGAGATTGGGTGGAAAAGTTGGATACCTCTTTCCAGCTCGTCTGAATAACGAAAGGGGAAGCCATCAAAATGGGTACCTCGCACTTGGAGGATGAGGGCACACAGGATCATGCGGAGCATGTGGATACACCCAGTATGACGCATGGGTCGCCTGTGTTGGAGACTTCTTTGACCATATCGGAGGACATCTCAGTAGAGAGAGTAGAGCTTACCCCGGTAGTGCCATCCATTGAGGTGATGACTGGGGTAGTGTCCGAGTCTTCGGGTGGTAGCAGCTTTCTTGGCTCAGCCCGTGAGTCTAAGCGCAAGAAGATCAGAACGTTGAAAAAGATGAGTTTATTCTCATCTATTTTCAGATCCAGAGGAGACATCTCCAAGGAGGTCAAAAAGACTGAAGAAGAAGAAGAGGAAGTACCATGCACTTCCTATTCTCATCAAGAAGAAGACATTGAACATGGAAGATACTTGGATCATCAGATCCTCAGTGATTACCTTGTTGAGTATAGATCTCAACCTAGAGCCTTCAGGGAGACTCTAGATTTTCCTCAGTTCATCCAGCTGAAGGAAGAGAAGTGACCATGTAGCAGAAAAGAAATCAAAGGCAATAGATTTCTGTTGTCTACCTTTGATGGGTCATCTAATGCAAGAACTTGGGTGAGAAAGTTGGAGGCATTTTTCCTACTACATCCTGTAGTAGGGAAAGAAGCTGTTGAAATCTCAGCGCTGCACTTGGAGGGTGAAGCCTATGATTGGTGGTGCAACCACTTGAGCCATGCAAGGGTGAAGACTTTTGTAGAGTTCACTCAAAGGTTGGTCCAAACCTTTGATGGAGAACAAGCAAAGAAAGAAAAGATCACATCACCTCCTGAGGAGGCTTGTGATAATGCTGTCACACTCATGGAGGAGCAGCCACATGCATCAACAGTTGGGGCAGCCAACACTTTTGAGGAAGGGACTCCTGCAGCCCTACAAGAAGTTCCAAATGCACATCAAGGTATGAAAAGATTTCCACATTCCATTGTTGCAGCAAATTCTTTTGATCAATGTGGAGATTTACTTTGCATGACCAAGGGTCAAATCCCATTGCTACTATAGAGCAGCTTGGTTGCACTGCGCTGTGCAACATGAAAAATTTCAAGGGGGAAACAAACCATCATCTTCATGAGCCTTTGTTGGATTGCATATCACATTGGAGGTTGGGGTTTGAAGCCTTGAAGAATGATGGTAGACATCTTGCAGTGAGAAACCCTTTCTCCCTTGAAGATGACACTTTCTCAATAAGCTCCTCTCAGCTCAAAGAGGAACTTCTACTTTCAGATCCAAGACCTCAAAGGTTTTGGAAGACTATGGATGAGAGGGAGGTCTCAAGGAGAGATCTCATTAGAGGTGCACTTCAACACACCATGGAGTGCAATGATTTTCTTCCTTTCTCACAAGAGTAGATAGAAGATGGAGGACATCTTAGGATGGATAACATCTCTCATGTTTGTGTTGGACATTCCTTGAGCCATACACATCATGATGGGAGGTTTTTGCCTACCACCTATTTGGGTCTTGATAGGGTCTCATTGATCCTTGAGAAGATTGCATTTCAAAATCCCATGAAGTGCAAAGACGGGAATTTGATTTGGGAGGATGATAGCTCTCATGGGAGGAGTACCAAGATGAGGAGAAGAAGGAGGCATCCACAAGTGATTGAGTGGATTTGGTTGATGAGCAAGGAGCTAGGAGGCTACTTGCAGATCTATGATACTGGGCAGCAGGAGGCTTGGCTGCGCTGGTTACTCTTGAAAGAGTTTGGCCATCACTTGGCAAACACTCTTCATAGGAGTAAGAGGATGGATACTTACATCATTGAGCAGCATAGAGTATGGATGCATGGTGTTGATATGATACTCATATCATTCATCATGTCTTCATCACATGATCGGTATGATGGAGGTATGGGGAGGCAGCAAAATGTTTTGTTGCTTTGCTTGTTTCTGGGAGAGCAAGAGCAAATTTTCTTTCACACTTTACATGCTGTTGCAAGAGGAGGAGATGGCATTATCTCCTTGGTCTTAGATGATTTGGAAGCTCTTCCATCTTGGGGAGTATTCCATATTTGTTGCAGCATTATTGAAGGGATCTTTAACAAGGAGCATGTCAAAGAACAGAGTTTTGTATTGACAAGGGCGTATTTGCAAAAGCTCACAGCGCTGTCACTTGGGAGCGAAGACTTATGGATGAAGTGTGCTCAGCGGAAATATGGTGGATCCATAACCCATAGGTCCCAGGATCATTTCATATTTGTTGCACTTGATGAACAAAGAGGAGGTAATGATGATAGAGACATCTATGGCATATTCTTCTTGACTTGGGTTTTCAAGCATAAGGAGGATTATCTTCTTGCAGCACATGGTTCATTCTTCTTCATAGCATGCCAAAACACTATGGAGGACTCATGTATGGACCCATGTACCATCTTACTTCCAGCATATAGTGAGAAGTTTGTTTATACATTCATTGATTTGCACACTCTTACCATTCTTATGCAGTGCATTGCTTCACAAGAGGGCAAGCTTGTCAAATTGCTCCATGAGTTGTATTGGGCCAATCTACATGATGGAGGTAGCCATCTCTTTGTGGCCTTGGGCAAATGTTTTATCACCACATGTATGTTCAGTTGCTACACTATAGCATGTATCATATAAAGACATGCATGATTAACCATGTAAAAAGAAACATTTTGCCATGTGCTTTTATCAAGCAGCAACTTGTAAAACTGCGCTGTCACTACTGGGAAAGCTGTTGGTACCTTCTTGCATCACTTGTAACCTTCAGCATTTTCTTAATTTTTCTGCTGATCATGTATTCATTTGCTGATATAGATCAGATTTGTATGGGAGGCTTGATTATGAGGGAGACACATGAGCTGGATGTGTCCTTGAGTGGGAAGAATTCTCACAATTTCTGCACTACATGTTCTAATGGGAGCATGAGAGGAGATATGGCCACCACAGCCAAATGTTTGTTCTCTTTTGAGGTGGGCCATAAGATTGATATTCATTCATTGTACAGCCATGGGCAAGTGCTTGATCATGTATTGTTGTTACATTCAGCCATTTACTATCCTTTAGTATATGTGATGAATCATGTACATTGCTTGCCATGTAATTTTCTGAAGTTGCAGTGGATGGGACTGCGCTGTATCCTTGTGAGAAATTGTTTGCATCATGTATCGTCATGTAAAACCTTCAGCAAACTTCTCATTAGGATGTTCCAGGATGACCATGTCCTATTCTTCATGGATGGATTGTTTTGGGCCAGCTTGTTCTTCATTGTTGGAGGAGCCTTCTTTGGAGGATTGTTCTTCACTTTGCCATTTGAGGGTAATAATTTTGCAGCCCAGGATCAACACACACTCTACAGTTGTCATAAGTGGAGAGAAGGACCACATGGGGTAGGCTATGGTGCTTACCATGATCAGATTTTCAGCCCACCTTCATTTCCGGAGCTTGAGGTGGAAGGAGATTTTCAGGAGTTGCCTTGTTGGGAGGTGGCTCATGTTGTTTGGATGATTGCTTGGGGATGGAGGATCCACATGGGGGAGATGTTCCTCATTATATTCCAGACTCCATGCCTTGAGTGGAGATTCTTCAGTTCTATCCTTGCAGTTGCTTAGGGACAAGCAACATTTGGGAGGGGACGACTGTAATGTTCCAAAATTTTCTTCAATAAATTGGAACATTAATTTTTGTCTAAATTCATTTGGGAAATGAATAATTGGGTAAGGAGGCCCAATTGATAATAAAAACATAAATAAAATCCCTCTAGTATGAAAAGGGATCAACCGTGGAACCAGATTTCACACCCTCGTGTGTGAAAGGATATATTTGCAAAGAGGTTTGACCAAGTCAACCAGTGCATCGTATGAGGTGGAAAGCACTACATGACAACGTAGGAGATGGTGGGGCCTAGGGTTGAGAGAGGCCCATTGTTATAAAAAGGAGGAGAGCCTCCTCATTTTGGGATGATTCGAGTTTATGCATATTGAGTTGGTCGCTATGACTTTGAGCACGCTGGCTGTTTAGCTTGTCTGCAACACTGTTTAGTGCATTGAGTGTCTCCGATCGGAGATCTCACCCTCAGCCCCGAGGGACTTCGAGTGCCTGCCGGGTGAGGTTGTCCCATCAGTATCTTACAGGAGGATTAGTGTTTGGCTTTGTGGGGGAGCAGTGCATTCTTAGACTGCGCAGTCTTGAGAGGGAGGACGCAGTCCATTATTGGGGAGCTCCGAATTGGATTCCTTTTGGAGGTTTCGAGCTTGGAGATTGAGCAAGGGGCCAACCCTTGCCTATTGGAGGATTTTGGCAGAGTTTGGGGCGGTATTTTGGTGGATTCCCTTCAGTGTCAGCACAGAGCCTTGGAGGATAGCGTAGATCCTCAAGGGGGTGATTTTCGGAGGTCGGCCATTCCAGAAACGCTCTCTGGGCTTTTTTGGGTTTGGTGAGTAGAGGCTGATTCCAGAGTTTCAGCTTATTTCGAGTAGGGGAGCAGCCCCAAATACTCAGCTTGTTCTAGCGGTAGCAGCTACACGACAGTTTTCCAGCAGCTAGGACGCAGATCAGAGAGCAGCCATTCCATCAACATTCTGAGAGTATTTCTTGACTTGCCTTGTGCAAGTCTAGGTGCCATCACTCAGATCACCTATTGTACTCACTTATATTTCTCGGCATAATAAAATGGCTCAGCATTCTCTTTGCATTTCTTGAGTATCCATTATATGTTCTATATATATGCTATTGTATGCTAGCACTACTGTTAGTTTTCTCTTCGAGCATTCCATTTACTATACCACTTGGTGTGTTTTTCCCCATACTCTTAGACATAGTCTAGAAAGGGCCAGGTAGCCTCCAGATCTCACTCTCTTTTCAGAGGTGAAATATCTGGTAAATGCCCTCCCAGTGCCTCTCTGGTTGGAGTTTGCTTGTGTTTTGGAGATATCCTTGAGATGAGATATTACATTTTTTCGAGGACATTTGTCCGAAAAATCTGTGTCACTTTGTCATATGAGCGTTCTATTCAGTAAATGATCTGTATGTGTAGGCTGCTATTTGTGTTTACTTCGCTGTTTTTCTGAATATTCAGATTAATAACTTGTATAATAATCAAGTAGGAGAAGTAAATCAATGGTTAGTAGTAGGGTTTCTTCGATTAAGAAAATTTCACATGGTATCAGAGCATTGCAGATCAAGCTGAATCTCCAACAAATCGATTGAAGAAATTTTTGCTGCAGAGTAGCAGCTGAAGTAGCGGAGAATTCGGAGAGGGTAGCGCAACACCAGGAGGACGCATTCCCAGCAAAGGCCACGCAAGGGTTAACGCAGAGGCAACGCAAAGCCTTCTAGGGGGATGCAGGAGCAGCTTGCGTTGAGATAGTCTGCTCACACAGAGGCCAGCCAGAGGGACGCAGTCCAGTTTTGAGTTGCTGTCAGAGATGTCGTAGTCCGAAAGCAGAGCTTTAGATCTTCAATAGTTGCTAGTGTGGTGGAAATTCAGTCAGTTTAGAATCGTGCCTATCTAAGTTGACAAAGAGCGGAAAGAGAACAACTGCTCAACAGATTTTTGCCCAAGAAATCACAGGATCGATCGGAGGGTGATCGAAGAGGGTTGATTCAAAAGATTTAGCTGATTTTCGAGGGAGGAAATCAATTGTTAGAGGGAGCAGAGGGTGCCTTTCTCGCCAAGGACCCTAGATCCGAGTTTTTGTTGAGGGTAGAAACAGAAGCAGGGAGATGACTATCTATTTCGACAGTTTATTTCTGACCACATGGTGCTGTATGGACTGCGTGATCAGGATAGGTTGGACGACTTGTCCAACTTTGCTATCTGGAAGGCCATAATCCTAACAGTCCTGGAGGCATACGAATTACGGGAGCATGCATAGAGTGTCTTAGTTACATCGACCGATGCTGCTCTTCTCGCAAAGCATAATGAAGCTGAAGCGCATGCTAAGCGTTTCATCATGGAAGAGGTCAAGGATCATGTGGTCCCACACATAGCCGAGAAGAAGACAACTAATGGTATGTGGAAAGTATTAACCACACTATATCAAGGGAAATCCGTCCAGAAGAAGATGCTTCTGGAGAATCAGATGAGGTTGTTCATGATGACTAAGGGAGAGGAAATCGATCCTTTCCTCTTCAGGTTGCAGGCGATTCGGGATCAGCTGATTGCCATGGGGGTCAAGGTGGAGGTGATGTCATGGTGAGAATTGCTCTAAATGCAGTCACAGATGATTGGGAAACATTTGTCCAAGCATCTTGGGTAGATAGGACCTTCCAAACTGGGACGACATGTGGGCTATCCTCCAATAAGAGGAAATCCATCAGATGACCAAGAGACAAGCCAACACCGGATTAAGAAAGGTGAAGGAGGAGGAAGAGGAAGATGCAGCCCTAGCATCTAAGAAGCAACAAGGGAAAAAGAAGCGTGATCTATCAAAGATCAAATGTTTCCGATGTGGTGAACTTGGACCCTTCGCCACCAAATGTCCTCGAAGGAAGAAGGACAAGGAAGCTTCTAGTTCCAAGGCTGCGGCAGCGCAAGAAGACGATGGCTCCGACGATGACGTGGCCATGAGCGCTCATGTACCTCGAGAGAAGAGGTGGGGTGATATTGATCTGGGGAGCAGCTACAGAGTGGAGGCAGGATCCTTGAGTAGCCCAACTCTTGGATCACATACGTGCTACGGGAGCTTTAAGACAGTAGTGGGGATGACTTGAGCAGTGGATGTAGAGGATCACGATGAAGCGAATGGGAGAGGCTGGGACACTATAGAGGTAGCAACAACATAGAAGCAATAGCGCAGAGGGGATGATGGGACTTCAATAGCGCAGAGGATGTAGTGCTTACGCAGTGCAGTGCTGTGCTGTAGTAGCGCAGTGGCTTCAGGAGGACAGCGCAGAGCAGCAGCCTAGGGAGCTTTAGTGATGAGATGCAGCCTGACTGACTTGTCTGTTAGTGTTTGGGTAGAGGTCCTTCAATTGCTTACTTCTCAGCAATTGAGTTGCAGTGCAACAGTTGGCAGCACGAAGCAACAATTTGAGAGGGAGTTGCAGTACAGATGTAGTAGTGACTGTGGCAGAGTCATGGGCAACAGTATAGAGAGTAGCAACAGCGCAGTGATGGAGGGAAGTAGGCCAAGCATCAACGCAGGACCGATGCCAGAGTCAGAACAATACTTCGGGGTTGATGTATTGCTAGAGCACATTCCTTGCTAAGAGGGAGTGTTGAGATTTTGGTGTAGCATCGGATGTGCTCTAGCTTCGAAATTTTGTGGAGGAGCTAGAGTACATGAGATCTGAAGACCCAGAAAGCATTTGGAAAAATTCCATCTGGTTTGATAGTTATTCAAATAATTAATTTTTTTAATTAAGGACCCTAAGTCTAACTTAGGAAAATTAAAAGATTAAAGCGAATTAAATTAAACATATGATGAGAATCTTTTAATTGACGTGGATCAAGCAACTTCTAATCTTAGCCGTTGATTAGAGATTAGATCACGACCGTTGGTTTGCCAACGAGAAAAGTATAAGAGAAGGGCTTTGGGTCAGTTGGAGAACACACACATTGGCGAAGCACTGAAGCTAAGCTGAAATTCTAGGGCATGGTTTGCTAAGAATTTCAGGAAGAGTTTGCAGTGCAGTGAGGGGCAGTATTGGTGAGGGATGATTTGATCCCAGGCCAAGATTACAACAGAGGCAGAGAGGCAACATATCCAGTAGTGTAGAGGGCAGCCAGTGCTACGCAGTCCAGCTAGAGCCCATTTAGGGGCAGCGCAGTGGCAGCAGGAGCCATGCAGGGCTGACGCAGGCCCAGTCAGGGCAGCATAAGCTCAGAGAGGGTGACGCAGGCCCTTCTAGAGTAGTGCGGAGTCTGACACAGACTAGTAAGGTTGACGCAGAGGACTGAGGAGCAACGCTGGGGTTTTTGGTGGGCCAGAAAGGGCTCGAATTCATAATTCCCCGTAGAGGGTTGAATCAGCCATATTTTCTGTCTCCGAGGGATAGAGGTATTACTCTTGTGATTTTCTCTGTAGGGCCAACCATGTCTGGTGCCCAGAAATTGTTGTATTCAGAATCTGCTTAATAATAAAACCCTCCAGAGCTAGCTGCACTAGTTTTCCCGCATTGGGTTTTTCCGGGGACATTTGTTCGAAAAATCTGTTACTTTGTCATATGAGCATTCTATTCAGTAAATGATCTGTATGTGTACGCTGCTATTTGTGTGTTTTTTTTTTTTTTTTTTCTGTGAATATTCAAGTTAATAACTTGTATAAATAATCAAGTAGGAGAAGTAAATCAATGGTTAGCAGTAGGGTTTCTTAGATTAAGAAATTTTCACAAAGACGTCACAAACAATTATCAAGAATAGAGAAATCATCCTAACTACTTCCCTCTAGATTTCTCAACACTTAATTAATTAACTTTAATTTACCACTTTTCCTAAGTTAGACTCAAGAAATAATTTAATTATGACAAATTAATTTAATTAAGGTGTTTCCCAAACTTATGTCGCGAAACCCTTTCTGGGTTTTGGAGATCCTATGTTCTTTAGCCTCTTAACATATTATGAGACTAGAACACCTATCTGATGCTAACATAAACTAATACTCCTTCTTAGCGAGGAAGGTGTTGTCCACTACACCCACCCATAGTATTCAAAACCGACCAGTTTTAACCGGTAGCTGGTCAAACCGGTAAGTCAAATGCCTAGCCGGGTCAAATCGGACTGAAAACTGGGTTCAAGTAGGGCTTTCGCTAGAAATTCCGGTTCGGTTTATGGATAAAACGACCAGTTAGCTGCCAGACCGCAAAAGGGACCCACAGACGCTGATTTCGCCGGTAATGGGTTGTTTCTCTCCAAAAATACTCTCCCCAATCCTTTAAAAGCAAGGATACCCTCTCATTTGTCTCACACATCTCATTTGGAGCTTTTGTGAGTTTGATTAAGAGCTTGGAGAGTGTTGAGTTTTTGCTGGAGTAGTGGAACAACATAGAGTTTGAGCTAAGTAGTAGCCATCATGCCTCCAAAAGCCAAGGATACTGCATGGGCTCATTGAGATATGATTGATGGCAAAATGATTTCGGAAGGGGTTATTTACAGGTTCAAGTAACACTTGGTTGGGATAGGGGGCCATGTAAAGCCATGTGGAGCACCAAATGAAGTAATAGGGCATATTAGGGCAGAATACCTTCAAAAGTTTGAGACTCAAGTCACTAAACCAATAGAAAAGTTTGTGACTCGAGCAGTTGCAAAGTTTGGGAGTCCAGACTCAACCAACTGAGTTTGATCATGATGAGAAGTTTTAAGTGATAATGTTGATCACTAATATCATATATGTAGATTTGTAG
The DNA here is from genome assembly GCA_034641835.2 of Pinus albicaulis. Lineage (NCBI taxonomy): Eukaryota > Viridiplantae > Streptophyta > Pinopsida > Pinales > Pinaceae > Pinus > Pinus albicaulis. The sequence continues at coordinate 873,938,959 of CM076579.1, forward strand.
TAGGCCAGTGGGCCCATAGTTTGTAGGCTTTGTTTTTGAACTCTAGAGGCCATTTAGAGCCTCATTGCTTATGTATTTTGTTGATGATATGTATTACACTCGATGCCATTTTGATATATTCACCTTTACATGGTATATAAATGAGCAAACTTTGCATATTTTGTCTCTATTGGCTTGGAATCATGGTTGAAAATCTTAAAAATAGTTTTTTTATTAAAATTAATTATTTATTGTATTTAAAAAAAAAAAAAATCAGTTCATTGAGATTTGACTAGTTCCGGTTCGAAACCTGGTCCATTAGGTCCACCGGTCTGGTAATCGGTTCCAGTTGTTAATACTATGCACCAGTGTTTTAAAAAACAGAATCGGGTTCCGACCAGGCTGAGGGTTGGCTCGGACTCCGACTCCGAATCGGTAATGACTCGGTCGACTCGGTTTTTGTAAAAAATACATTAAATATTATTTTTTTTGTACGAAAACATAAATTTAAAGATTTTTATTCATGAAAGCATTACAATATAGACAAAAGACAACATATGATCAAAGTAGGCTCATGAATATATCCATTATATCAAAATTGCACCCAGTGCACTGTCCAAGGACCAATACATGATGATGATATAGAGATCAAAACAAAAAGCATAACTAAGGAGGCTCTAAATGGCCTCTACAACAAAACATGAATAGTCACTAGTAACTACTGCTAGTCATCTGACTGTGACAAGCCAATGTCCTCTTCCTCAAACTCTGAACCAGAGGGGGAAAACGCTCGCTCCACATCTTCCTCTGAATCAACATCCTCAACTGGAACTATACCCTTGCCCTTACCACCTTGAGAATCAGATAGACGAGTTACGCGTCTCCGTCGTGGTTGACTAGAGGAAGTGCCTGCACCTGCAACTAGATGGCTTGGGACTGGGTCTGCTACTAGTGGATCTACATTGAGCATAGTATCCTCCATCTCTAAATCGAAGTCAACCGGAATCCCCCCATCTATGTCAAACTCTGGTGGACAAGACTCCACTATCCAATCTGATGTTGGATTAATATCCTCCAACACAATGGGATCTGAATCAGGTCTTTTGTTTAGCAATTGGTTGCGTCTTAGTCGGAGGTTGTACTGGACAAACACTAGATCATTTAACCGTTTTTGCTCCAAACGGTTTCTCTTCTTTGTGTGAATCCTCTCAAAGACAGACCAATTGCGCTCACACCCAGAAGCACTGCAAGTTTGACTCAAAATGCGGATTGCAAACCTTTGCAATTTAGGACAGTGGCTACCAAATGCCTCCCACCATTGTGCTGCAAAAAATGAGTTTTAGTTAGCTCAACAATTTATATCCAACTTTGAAATTGAAATTATAAACAATTATACAAAATAATAAATTATAAAATATAAATTTGAAAATTGAAATTCTTTGTTTACCTGGCTCATCTGATTCCCTTGCAATCCTTGCGAGGTTCTTGCCAAAGGTACCAGTGGCTTGGCTGAACACAGTGATCTGATTGTGTATCTTCAACTGCTCACTCTCTGTGGGGATCATGTGATCAATGCAGTCAATCAATCCATCTCTAACCTCCCCAGTCAAAGCTCTTGTTTCCTGAGCTTTATAATGATACCTTGGGTTCGGAAAATACCCAGTTGCATGTATCGGGCGATGGAGTTGATTGTTCCATCTCAGATCAATGATTTTCCAAATGGGCCCATACTTAGCCACTTTGTCCTTGTATGCTACCCTTATTTGCTCCTTTGCTTGATCCGTAGCCTCATAAATGAAGCCCATAGCCAATCTTTCCCCATCCACCAAGCGCAACACTTTAACCAGTGGCTCAACAAGTTTCACAATCTCTGTTGCCTTTTTCCAAAATATTTCTTCATTGACTTTCCTTTTCACATCTTTGCCATCCTGTTTGCGAGCCCACTAACATTCATTCCATTCATCACTAGAAAACATCTTTTGCAAGTTTCTATGTTGGGCAAGCATAGATTGCAATGTCAAAAAATGTGTTGCAAATCTAGTGATGGCAGGCCTAATAAGTTCCTTGCCCCTTGTGTATTTCCTCATCAGACTCAGAATCCATAAGTGATTGTAAATATATTTTGTGATGCATTTGGCATGCTCTATAGTGTTCTTGATCCAGTCTATTTTGCCAATATCCTCAAGCATGAGGTCTATGCAATGTGCAGCACATGGGGTCCAAAAGACGGTTCGGTGTTTTTCCTCTAACAATTTACTAGCAAGAACATAGTTAGAGGCATTGTCTGTGATGATTTGAACAACATTTGCCACCCCACCTCTTCAACAACCTCATCCAAAAGATGAAACAACAAATGTGCATCTTTCACCCTATCAGATGCATCAACTGATTTTAGAAACATGGTTCCCCGTGGGCAAAAGACAAGAAAGTTTATGATGGTACGGTTCCTCTGATCAGTCCATCCATCTGACATGATGGTACATCTTGTATGTGCCCATGAGTTTTTGAACTCTTTCAAATAATCATCAATGTTCGAAATCTCTCTTTGCAAAAAAGATCCTCTTAACTCATGCATAGTAGGAGGTTTGAAGCCCTTTCCAGCAACATATATGGCATCAAAAATAGGTTCATAATATGGTGAACTTGTAGCATTGAAGGGAATATTAGCATCATACCACCATTTAGCAATGTAGTCACAAGCAACATCTCTCAATTCTTTTTTCCAATGAGCATCTAAAGTGGGCTGCACAGTTGGAGGACTAGGAGTAGGACCATATGCAGTTGCACTATTAGAGGGAGATGAGGGCACAAAAAAACTTTTGATAGTACCCATATTTCTCATTGCACCCTTACCCTTTTCAGAAATAGACTCCATAGAGTGAGGAACATAGCGAAAGGAGTTTTTTGATGCATCAGTGGAAGGGATAGATGAAGAACCCTCATAATCAAAAGATCCAAAACTTGAGTTGGCAGCCATCATATGTTGTAGATTCCTCTTCCTCCCAATTTTAGCCTGTATTTCTTTTTGCCTATTTTTCTCTTGCTCAAAATTCTCAAATTGTTCTTTGAACTGCTTCCTAATTTTCCCAATGTTTTCTGCTTCACATGAAGTAATTTGGCCTTTAACACCAGCCAAATGTAGTTTCAGTCTATGAATGCCCCCTCCACCCTCCTTAATTTTTTTCTTACAAAATTTGCAATACATTTGATCACCAACCATTTCAGCATATGCCCAAGCAGCTTTTTTCGTTCTAGGGGCCATTTTGGACTGAGTTTTTGACTTGGAAGGAAAATGTTTAAATCTGAAAATGAAAAAAAAAAAAAAACTATTCATTCTATGTTCATTTCTTTCACCAAAAACTATGTTTACCATTTTCAAATTTGCTAAATAAATAAAACAAACAAAGACAGATTTTAGAAGAGAAAAAATAAATACCTCTAGCCTCTAGCCTCCTCTAGCTCAGTGCTGCTCCAAAGCTTGCCCAATAAGCTCCTGACTGTTGCTCCAAAGCTTGCCCAAAACACTCCTCAAAGCTGCTCCAAAACCAACTCCACAACTCTTCAGAAAACCCTTACAAATGCTCAAGCAAATTGAATGAGAAAGATGTGAGGTATTGAGAGGGGTTGGGTTAGTTAAATAGGATGGGGAGCGGTTAGAAAGCCTAAAACAAACCTAACAACAGAAAAAATCCCATTTGAAGTCTGTTTTTTAGTTGTTTTTGGGCCCACCGGCCGGCTGGAGCAACTCGGCCAAGTTGCATCGGACCAGGCCGAGCTGGCCGGTTTGTTACTGAGCTGGCCGAGCCAGTTAAAAAGTCGGCCGGCTCGGTAACAAACCGGTCGCCTGACCGGTTCAACGGCCGAGTCGGACCGGCCACCCCTTCGGCTCGGTCAACTCGGCCGGTTCCGAGTCAGACCAGCCTGGTTTTAAAACTATGCTATGCACCCACCACACATCTTGTCGCTGAACTATTCCGCACTCCTGATGTCTGACATCTATGATACAACTGGCTCTCATTGTACACCAAGCTGCTGCGCAAATTTTGATTCACTACTAACTCTGTAGCTGAACCATCTTGTGCTACTCCGACACTATTCATACTGTTGCTGCCCCTGCACTGCTGCTATCACTGTACTTCCATAATGAGTGAGATCTCACGTTATCTCTCTCTAAAACAAAACTGGGAAATCTCTCTTGAATCGAAACTCCTACATGGAGTCCCACTCTTGGCTGGAATTGCACCTATCTGCAATTGGGCAATTCACACTGCCTCCTCCAATCACACGAATTTCCTGCAACTGCAATTGGAAACTTGATCTCTATAGATCTACTATGCCACTGCAACTGGGCAATTCACACTGCCTCCTCCAATCACATGAATTTCCTGCAACTGCAATTGGAAACTCGATCTCTATAGATCTACTGTTCCACTGCAACTGGCTCTGTAATTGTCTCATGAGTTCTGTCTGCAACTAGCTCTGCACCTTCCACTGAGGATCTGACTGTGCCCAATTGGCTCTGCACTATCTCTTGAATATTTGACTGCAACTGGCCCTGCACTGTCTCTCGCATAACTGACTGTGCCCACAACACTGATCTCCTGCTATTGTGACTGTGGGCCCTTGTAGCAAAGGGACTGATCCATGTGAACAACTACTGGATTTGATCTAGACATCCTACTGCTCATCCATGAACCCTGCCTATACTGCTCTCTGAAGCATCACGCTCCTCCTCCATCTGGAGGTATCGTTGCTATCAATGCGAATTCCTCTAACATAGAGGTAAACTCGTCAATCTCTGCTAAAGCTGCTGTCTGCTGCCGCTCCTTCTTGTCCTTTTTCCTCTTTGGACATTGGGTGACGTAGCGACCAAATTCACCACATCTGAAGCATTTGACCTTCGACGGGTCCTTTTTCTTCTTCTCTTCTCCTTTTGAGTTTTGTCCTTCACTGTGACCCTTCTTCGCCTTCCCTTTACGTGCAAGAGCTACTGTAACAACCCGTTCCCGAGTTATACACAATGATATTAGCGTGTGTACGGTATAGACATTTGATAGCTACACCTGCCTATCTTGCACACATCACACTAGTACACCTAACTACTAATATCAAGATTACCTGAGTCAGAAATTAATATTAAGGTTTCAGATTAAAATTCATATTAGTTTAGTATAAAGTATATAAAAAGGATTAATGAAAAGAAAATAAAATTGAATTAATTAAAATATCTATATATATATATATATACTTAAGTTAAATATTCCAACATAACCCTTAAATCATAAAGGTACTCTAAATTCAGCCGTATATTCCAACAAATGGATAGCCATAAGATCACCTCCTCTTTAATACCATTGACATCTCCTTAAATGACATTCGTACCTTCCTTTAAAAAAAAGATCTTATCATAATGGAAAAGAGGCGGTGGGATAGGATGTATGGCGGTGGAGAAATTTATATAAGGAAATTGATTTGAAGGAGGAAGGGGTCTTTTTTTTCTGAACTTGAAGGGATTACCAAGTTAGATGTTGATAAGAAAGGGTTTGTACTGAGGGGGATTCTCTGTTCTTCTTGGAAATCTGGGCACGGGGGCAGAGGAGACATCCTCTGCGTCTGGGATTGTTCCCGGATTGGCTGGGAGGACTTGATTGTTTCGGTGAATTGTTCAACTGTCCACAACATCACAGGAGGAGAACCACCATTAAAATCATCAACTATACTCCAGGTATTTTCCCATGTTTCGATTAGTTCCTTATGCATAAATTGGAAATTTCATTACTGCTTTGCATCAAATCGTATTACTGCTGACTTATATTTATACATGTTTAGATTCATTTATGCTAAAAGGATGTCTTAGAATGTATTCATTAACAGTTTGATAATTGTAGCAGTGATTCCCTGTTAGTTGATTTAGCTAAGTCTCTCTCTCCAGCAAAACTCTGAAATTCTCTGAAATTAAGTGTAAAATTTAGGAAATTAAAACACAAGGTCTCTACAGCTACGTTCTCCTCTTCCTTTTCTACCTTCGGTCCCTTTCTATTGCTGCTGATAATATCTTATGTGAGGCTGATCCTTAGCTCCTCCCGAGTGAAGTCACTCCATAGGCGCCCCCATCCCGGAAGTGTGTCTCACCCAAGATGACTTGGGACGAATGTACACCACTCCTTGGAGAACCCATTGAGGGCTGTGTGCACCAACTCACTATTTGCTTGTTTCTCTCCTACAACTGCAAGTTTGTCTCTAATTATTTGAATCCTGCTGAAGTAGGAAGTAACATCCTCACCCTTATGCATTTTAACTGTGCTCAACTTCTACTCGAGAATCATTTTTCGATTCTCTAATGGATCTTGGTACAACTTCACAATGACATCCCACATGTCCTTTATCATATTCTTGTTTGCAATATGCGGGACAATGTGATCTCGAACGCCATGTAGGACCATCCTCTTCGTCTTGGCCATTTCTTTCTTGAAGGTAGCCAACTGTTGTGCATCTATTGGCTCTGCCGTGACATTTGTCACGAACTCCTTCAGACCATGCTCATCCAACATGAATTGCATATTGTAATGTTCCTAATTAGGAACAACAGTGATATGTAAAGCAAAATAATACATGCAAGCACAAAATTCAGAAAAATCAATGAACACCCATGGAAACTCCAAAAATGCCATCCAGCTAAGCCATTTTATTAAATATATGGAGCAAGAGTACAATGGTATGGAAGGAATGCACTTGGGCTTGCCTCATTGGCAAGCTTGACAAGACCCAGGTGAGAAAATCAAAAGCTCGGATGAGATAGTGAGCTTCTCCAAAGATGCCTTGCGTTGCCCTTGAAAACTACAATGTCTGCTAGAAAGATACTGTTGAAAGGCCCACCTTCGGTGCTCAATTTTTTTTTGCAAAATTAGCCCCAAGCTCCTCTCAAATAACCCACCAAAACCCAGAAAGGGTTTGGTCTAGTTTTGAACTTCGTAAATTGACCCCAATTATCACATTCTCCCCAATTGGCTGGAAAATATGGCTTGCCTGCAATTTCCCTGAAAAATCCCTCCGATCGCTCCAAAAATGCAGAGTTTCACCTCCCCAAAGATCTCCTCAATTCTCTCGACAAAATCCAGCTCCCAAACACTTCCCCCAATCTCCCACGTGTGCCTAGAAAATGACTATTGCGCATGCCCTCGGTGAATGAATTTCGTTCGGCCTCCAAACAACAATATCTTGCCCCCAAACTCTTCAAATAGCTTGGTTTTTCCTGTTGATTTTTTGGTAGCATCGGAAGTTCTCTAAGTCTCCAAATTTGTGGAGAGGCTTAGGCACATGTATTCCAAAGAACCCAGAAACCGTTTGTGAAAATTCCACTCAGAATATGTTTTATTGTAAAAATTAATTATTTTAATGGGTACCCTAAGTCTAAACTTAGGGAAATTAAATAATTAAAGGGTATTTTTAAAACAGAGTGTGAATGATCTAGAAAAAGCGAAGATCAAGTCAAGTTATAATTTTAGCCGTTGATTAGAAATCTCATCTCGTCCGTTGATGTCTCAACGGAAAGACTATAAAGGAAGGCTTGAGGGCCATTTGGAAAGATACACTGAGTGAATCTAGTTATGGAATTCTTCTGGCAGAGCAGTGCTCGGACGAAGATCAAATTTAAGTGATTCCAGCGCAGAGAGGGGTAGAGATATCTTCCAGAGAGAGTGATTTTCTTAGTTGGAGAATCATCAACAGAGAGAGGCAGAGAGTGATCCAATAGCTCTCACGCAGAGGCTGACGCAGAGCCACGCAGAGGCAATGCAGAGGGTTAAAGAGAATCCGAGATTTTGCAGAAGAATCAGTTTCAGAAGCCGGGAGCCGAGGTGTGAGACCGGGAAGCTGAGAACAATGATTCCGGGCTACAGATCGATCTTCTCGCTGGGTGACAGAGTGCCTAGAAAGGGTGACGCAGGGACTGTGCAGTGGCAACGCAGAGCTTGCCAGGGGCACCTCATCCAGTGACCGGATCAGCGAAGATTTTTTAGTGATTGTGTGAGGTAATCTCACAAATCTTTCTGCCAGTATTTCTCTCTCTGTAACTGAATAACCCTTGTGGTTTTCAGAAATTGCTACTGCTTAATAATACAAACCCTCAGATCTGTTGCATCGGTTTTCCCGCATTGGGTTTTTCTGGGGACTTTAGTCCAAAATAAAGGTGTCCTATGCGTGTATTGTTCTTTGCCCAGTTTCCTTGTTTCAGAATCATAAGAAATTAAGTGTAGGGTACTTTAGTAATTTACTTCAATATTTGAGGAAGAAATCTGAAATAACTATGTAATGTAATTTACAAGTAGATGAAGTAGATTCAGCTGGTTGCAGTAGGATTCCTGAGATTGTTAGATCTATTAATTTTCACATGGTATCAGAGTGTTTGATGTGAAACAGGAAGAGTAGATCTAGCACTGAAGTGAAGGTTGAATTGCTGCAGTAGTAGCAAATCGAATCCCCAGAGGGGTTGCGCAGTTCTAGCCAGAAGGGCTGAATTTTCGAGGTGGTCTCTCTCTGAGTGAGTCGATAGAGGTAAGAATTCCGGATCGAGATCTTGCCGAGGCAAAGGGAGCATCGCAGAGCCTTCACGCAAAGCCAGAGGGACGCAGTTTTCTGCAAGTAGTTGCTGGGCAGAAAAGCGTCAGACTAAGAAGAAGAGCACTTAAAGAGGGAATTCTTCCTCAGTGAGTTCCTTGCCGAGGAATTCAACATTTCTCATTTGCTGGGTAGCCGAGGAGCAATAGACTTACCAGCTCCATCAGGAAGTGCGTGTTGAGATTTTGGGTAACATCGGATGTGCTCTAGCTCCAAAACTTTGTGGAGGGGCTAGAACACATGAGATCTCCAATACTCGGAAATCGTTTGGAGAAATTCCACCCGGTGTTAAAGTTATTCAAATAATTAAATTTTTTAATGGGGACCCGAAGTCTAACTTAGGGAAATTGAAAAATTAAAGTGAATTAATTTACACATTTGGTGAGAATGTTCTAAGTGACGTGGATCAAGCTTTCTCTAATCTTAGCCGTTGATTATTGGTTAGATCACGGTCGTTGATTTATCAACGAGAAAATTATTAAAGGAAGACTTGGGGTCAGTTGGAGAACACACACACAAAGTAGCAACACTTGAGCTAAGTCGAAATTCTGGGGCGCGGTTTGCTGAGAATTTTTGAGTGAGCTTGTAGTGCTAGTGATGGGAAGATTGGCAAGGGATGTTCTGATCCGAGGCCGAGAATACGTCCATCAGAGAGGCAGTTTCGTACCAGGCATTGCAGAGGCTAGTAGGAGGGATGCAACCCAGCCAGGCTGACGCAGAGATCACGTAGAGAGGGACGCAGACCCTTCTGGGTGACATAGAGGTAACGCAGAGGCCTTTAGAGTGACGCAGGTATTGGAGGATAAATGGTGGGTAATACCTCCACCCCTCCTAGTGGGACCAAGGTCAACACCTTATCATGGAATCTCATTGGGCCTTAATTGTTCTTGGAATTTTGTCGTCACGTGGTCGGTTTGGTAACGATGTTATTTGCAATGTAAACACTTGTCCATACATTATAATTTATGTATCAATATATTCAAAACAATTTGTATTTAAATAACAATTATTGTATAATTCAGACATGTTGCTATCTACGGTATAACGTACTTGGACATATCCAACCCATATATCAATAAGTTAGCTTTCATATTAAAATGTAGTCATTCTTTTATATCAATCATGTCGATATGCAGAAATGAAACAAAATTATAGATGTCTTCATTCATAACATAATTCATGATTTAGATTTCATAGCAAGGTCAATCAAATACGAAATTTCATATTCGTATTCGTATTCCAACAATGTTAATTAAATAACATATTTCATATTGGTATCCATGTACCAGCAGAGTTAAGCAAATAACATATATCATGTATCAGTAGAGTTAAACAAACTGTAATATCCCCAAAGGGAAATAACCAGTAATACACAGAAATATGCCAGACAGATATAGAAAATACAATGCCGGAGCCAGATCATAGAACAAGTACACATAGAATACCAGAAAACTGAGCCATTTTATTAATCTGAAAGTACATAGAGAGGAGTACAAGAAAATCAGAATGAGTGCACCTATCCTTGCCCTAGGCAAGTGGAGACCCTCTCAGACAAACAATGGCTGCAAGTAAGGACAGCGTCCTAGCTGGCTGGAAACTGCTCTGAAGACTGAAGCTGGAATGCACTGGAACTATGAGCTGAAGACTAAAAGATAGCTGATATCAATCCTCCAAACCCTCACCAATGAAAACGATTGGAACTATGAGCTGAAGACCAAAAGATAGCTGATATCAATCCTCCAATCCCACACCAATGAAAACGCTATCCTTGCTAGTGACAGCGCAGGAACAGATGGGGTGCTAGTGATAAACCCTCTAGATGAATGAATCAGCTCCAGGACGCTGGAAAACGTTGTCAAGCCCCTCTAACACAATCCTGCTCCTCAGATCAGCGTCCTCCCTGATGGATCTGCCTCCTGTATGCTCAGATCTACTGGATCTGAAGCCTCCAATCCAGATCTGCGTCCTATCCCTCCAGATCTGCGTCCTCCTAGATCAGATCTGCTGTTATCCCTTCAGATCTATGCTGGATCTGACAATATCTCTTCAGATCTGCAACCTCCAAGGCTGGATCTGATGTTATCTCTTCAGATCTAGGCTGGATCTGCCAATATCTCCTCAGATCTGCAATCTCCCAAGCTGGATCTAATGCTATCTCTCCAGATCTGCACCCTACAGAACTAGATCTGCAAATATCTCCTCAGATCTGCAATCTCCAAGTCTGGATCTATCAATGTGTCTTCAGATCTGCGTCCTTCTGTCTCCTGGAACAGCGTCCTCTCTCTAAGCCCGATCTGCGTCCTTTCTTCCCCTGGAACAACGTCCTTCTTCTCAGACCTGAACTGCGTCCTTCCCGCGGAACAAGGCCCTCTCTCCCTCAGCCGATCTCAAGGTCCTCTTCTCCCCGGGAATCGTCCCTCCTTTTCGCATCTGCATAGCCTTACCTCGTAAAGGGCTTTTCCTCTTCAAACCCGCACTTAAATCCCGCACAAGCATCGAACCCATGGTGTTGCTCAACAAACCTCATTAGGGCGGGCACTCGAAGTCCCCCGAAGCTAAGGGTGAAACCAGAAAAACCTTACCAGGGCAGGCACTCGAAGTCCCCCGAGGCTAAGGGTGAGATCTCCGACCGGAGACACTCGTGCACTAAACAGTGCTGCAGACCGACTAAACAACCGGCGTGCTGAAGCAGACAGAAGTCTAGCTCTCAATAATAATATCAAATCATGAATGATCCAAATGAGGTGAGAACCCCTCCTTTTATAATGCCAAACTCCCTCCAAAACTTAACTGCGTCCTTACTCTCCTTTGACCTGCGCAGTTAACCTTGGGTCAGCCTGATGCCTCCCCATCATACTCATGTGGACCCCCAAGGCCCCTTCTCTAAGTTATAACGTCA
>CM076579.1:873950552-874135981 GCA_034641835.2 Pinus albicaulis
TCATCTAGTTTGGACAGAACTCTCTATGTCATCTTCATGTGTTTCAAATCTGTCCCAAGTGAAAAAATTCTTTGACCAATCTCCAATTCTTCCTGCAAATATTTTGGCTGTCCTTTTTGAAGGATGGCATAAATTTCTCTTGAAAAGGGTCTGCTGTTTGGTTTTGTTTTCTGGTCTTTTGATGCATGGTGGTTCAAGGAACCAACCTTTATTCTTCTCAAGCTGTTTAGGAATCCCTCCATGGTTCAACCAAGGATAACAAGCTTATCTGTCATAGTGTTGTTGTTTTCTGAGTTTAATGCAATTTCTGTGTAATTTCAGATTATGCCGCTGTAAAATTTTGTTATGAAATTTCTGAGTTCTTGGTCATCTTCTCTCAGTGGGGATTCTTGTCAAACAAGTTATAAACACACTGCTGTAGGTAGAACACACAATGGTGTTTGCATGACATAACCATCAACTGATATTTCATTTAAATTCAAATTTTCAACAAGATTATTGATGGGGATTCATGACTGATATTCTGGGCATTCACTCATAATATGTAATATCCCGAATGGAAATAAATAGCAATACAAAGCACATAAACAAATACATACAGCAACCAAAGATATCCCGAATGGAAATAAACAGCAATATAAAGCACATAAACAAAGACATACAACAACTAGAAAGAAATCATAAGAAAAACAGACAATATGGAGAACGCTGAGCCATTTTATTAATACTGAAATATGGAATGAGTGCAAAAGGTGATCAGAATGATGGCACCTTGGCTTGCACTAGGCAAGTGTAGAAATACTCTTAGAAGATGACCCGGAATGGTTGCTCCCTCAAAGACTGCGTAATCTCCAGTGTTGCTGGTACTGATACTGTGCTGCTGCTACTGCTGGAATGAACTGACAAATTGGGGCTGCTCCCCACCTCGGAAAATTCTGAAACTTTGGGAATGGCCTCTCCACCCAATACCCAGAAAAGCCCAGAAAGCTTTCCAAAAATGGCTGACCTCCGAAAATGACCCCCTTGAGGCACTATTCTATTCCCCAATGAGAAATGATGGCCCTGAATGATCTGCTGCAAATAATGGCCCCCAACTCCACCGAAATGTTGGAATAGGGAAGGGCTGACTCCTTTCCAACTCTCCCGGGCTTAATCCACTGACAAACCCTCAATTCAGAATCACCTCCTCCCAAGACTGCGTCCTCCCTCTCATTGACTGCGCTGTCTCTCTGAGTGAATCCAGACTGTGGTTGCTGCAACTCTCTCTGGCAAAACAAGGATGGAACTCCTCACCCGAGCAGGCACTTGAATTCCCCCGAGGCTGAGGTTGGGATCTCCGCATGGAGACACTCGGTGTACTGAACAGTACGTGCAGACTTTGCTAAACAGCAAGCATGCTCAGTGTCAGAAGACAAATCTCATAGATGCATAATCAGAATGAATCCAAAATGAGGAGACCCTCTCCCTTTTTATGCTTGGAGAGCCTTGCTCTCACCTAGGCCCCACCATCAACTGCGTTGTCTCCTTGAGCCACGCTGTCCATCTCTCTTTGCGGTGGCTTGGTCCCACGCTGCCTACGTTGTCCCTTTTCCCACTGCCACTTGACCACTAGGTCCCACGCTGCCAATTAGTCATGTCTCTCAAGTGAATTTAGGAAATACTTTTTATCTTAAGTGTGAGTTAAGTGTCCCTCTTCACCCACTTTATTTATAACTTAACTTTATAAAGGTAAAATAGTGAAAATTAATATTTCCAATTAGATATTGCTAATTGGGAATATTACAGTCCTCCCCGGAAAAACGTTGCTTGTCCTCAAGCAACTGTAATGATGGATGCTGCAAAATCTTCTCACTCTCCCAGGTGGCATCCTCATCCGGTAAATTCCTCCATCTCACCAAGTACTCTCTGACTGTCCTGCTCCGCAGCTGCCTCTCCCTAGTGTCAATAATGGCCTCTAGCTGTAGCCCCAGATGCCCCTCATCATCGGTGGGTGGAAACTCCTCTGTTGTAGTCACCTGCTGTCCTAGTGCCTTCTTCAGGTATGACACGTGAAAAATGTTATGAATCTTGCTACCAGTGGGCAGCTCCAACTCATATGCAACCTCCCCAACTCTGCGTGTCACCCTGTATGGTCCATAAAAGTAAGGCTTCAGCTTTTCAGCCCCCTTCTGCATCAGCGTGGACTGCCGATATGGCTGCAAACGTAGGTAGACCAAATCCCCTACCTCGAACTACCTCTCAACACGTCCACTGTCGGCGTGCAGCTTCTGCTGATTTTGTGTTGTAGCCATGTTATCCTTGAGAGCTCGGAGTATATCCTGACTCTCTTGGATCCAATCCTTGGCTCTAGGAGCCTTGCTAGCACCAAACATCATGTCAGCAAAAGATAAAGCATGATACCCATATAATGCATAAAATGGAGACATACCGATGGACATATGATGAGTGTTGTCGTAGCAGTACTCCCCCAAGTGCAACCATCACAACCATGCCTTCTACTGCCCGCTGACATAGTTACGTAAGTAGCTCTCCAGCCACTTGTTCACTATCTCTGTCTGCCCATCCATTTGGGGGTGGTAACTAGTACTCGGTGTCAACTCAGTGCCCACCAAACATAAAATCTCCTACCAAAACCTGCCCATGAAGCGGCTATCCCTGTCACTGACAATGATCTTTGGGAGATCATGCAATCTGAAAATGTCCTTGGAGAATAACTCCACTACCTATGCTGCAGTGTAACGTGTTGATATGGCGAAGAAGTGAGCATATTTAGTCAGTCGATCAACGACTACAAATATGCAATCCTTGCCCTGCACAGTGGGAAACCCAGTAATGAAATCCATCGAAATACTCTCCCATTTCCCCTTAGGTATGGGAGGAGGCTGCAATAACCCTGCCGGATGGTTCATCTCCCCCTTGTTACACTGGCAAACTTTGCACTCCCTGACATGTTGGAGTACGTCCTCCTTGAGGCCCTTCCAAGAGAACCTCTCTCTGATGGCCCTATAGGTCGTGGTGAACCCCTGGTGCCCTGATAATGGCGAGTCATGTGAGGCGTGCAATATCTTCTTCTTGAGCTGGGAGCTCTCAGTTAAGAAGATCCTGTCCCTGTAGTAGATCACCTTGTCCATCACCCTGTACTTGTCATCTGTCACCTGTCCTTCCAAAATCTCACAGGCAAAACTGTCCTTGGAGTACTCCACCAGAAGTTGAGCCCTCCAGTCCATGTCCAAACTCATCAAGGACAACGCTGCCGGTCTACGTGAAAGTGCATCGGCCACCACGTTGTTCTTCCCCTTGACATACTCGATGTCAAGACTCAAAATCATATGCTTGGATTTTGCTGACCCACTTCTGCTGCCTCTCCTGCAACTGTTTATGCTTTAGGAAGAATCAGAGGTTGTTGTGGTCTGTCCTCACTTTGAACCTGTTCCCCACCAGGTATTGCCGAAACTTGGCCAATGCATGCATGATGGCCAACATCTCCTTGTCGTATATAGCATACAACCTCTCATGTGGCAGCAGCTTCCAGCTCTCGAAAGATATGGGATGGCCTCCCTACATCAAAATTGCGCCTATCCCCTCCCCTGATGCATCACACTCTAGGACAAAAGGCTCTGTAAAATTTGGCAATGCCAAAACCGGATAGCTGCTCATCACCTCCTTGAGCCTGTCGAAAGCCCTCTACGCTGTATTAGTCCAACTGAATGCCCCCTTTTTGGTGAGATCTGTAAGGGGTGCTGCAAGTTGCGAAAATCCCTTGACGAACTTTTGGTAGTAGGTGCAGATACCCACAAATACCTGAAGCTCTGTCACATTCTTCGGCTCTGGCCAATCCCTGATGGCCTTGATCTTCTCCTCGTGGACCCTCACTCCGTCCACCCCGATGATGTGCCCTAAATAGAGCATCTCTGTCAACCCAAACTCGCATTTGGAGAGCTTAGCATAAATTTGCTGCTCCTCCAAGATGCGCAGTACAACCTCTATATGTTGGAGGTGCTCCTCCCATGTCCTGTTGTAAAACAAAATGTCATCAAAAAATACTAATACACACTTCCTCAAGTGACTACAGAAGATGTGATTCATGCATGACTGGAATGTGGCTGGAGCATTGGTCAGCCCAAAGGGCATCACCAAGAACTCAAATGGTCGTAATGACACTTGAAAGCAGTCTTGAGAATATCCTGCTCTCTCACACGAATCTGATGGTACCCGGATCTCAAATCAATCTTCGAGAAGAACTTTGCCCCCCTCAGCTCGTCCATCAACCCATCGATCCGTGGGATGGGGTACTGGTTCTTCATGGTATTCTTGTTTAGGGCCCTGTAGTCAATGCACATCCTCAATGTGTCGTCCTTCTTCTTCACCAATACTACTGAAGAAGCAAAAGGGCTAGTGTTGGGACGAATATGTCCAAGAGCTAAGAGCTCACGGATGGCCCTCTCAATCTCATCCCGATAAGCCTTAGGATGCCTATAGGGTGTAGTGATGATAGCCTGGATGCCCTGCTCCAGCTCAATCGTGTGCTCAAACCCCTAATCTGGCGGTTGCTTTGGTGGTATCTCCCCAAAAACTGTGGCATACCTGTCTAGAATGGACTGTACATCTGGGTGTACAGCCTGCCCTGTAGATCCTGCCTCTGAAACACGCAAATCCACTGCCCACTCTATGTCCCCTTTCCGGAAATCTATCTCCATCCGGTGTGCTGAAACTGTCTGTGGTGGGTAGGTGTGCATACCTCGAATCTTCTCATGCCTCCCAGTCTTCTTATCCGTCCACTCCATCTCCAAGGTCTCCCAATCAGTGGTGACCTTCCCTAGCGTGATCAACCATTGTACCCCCAGTATCACGTTGGTGTCTGGGATGTCCACCACGAAGAAATGGTCTGTCAGGGTGTATGTCCCCATAGTCACTGCCAAGGCTGGCACATACCTGGCACACTGCATGGTCCAGTCACCTAGAACTAGTACCAAAAATCCATCAAAGCTCTCCGTCGGGATGCCCCTCCGCTCTACCAACTAGGCATCAATAAAGTTGTGGGTGGCCCCACTGTCCACTAACATTGAAACACGCTATCCTCGCACTGTGCCTCGGACACGCAGTGTCAAGTACTTGGGAACTCCCCGCAAGGATGCAAGGGCTCCCCCGGTAGGTGCAAAAGCTGCATCTCCCGCTCCTGGTGGTGGAGGTGGTAGATGATCCCCTCTCTGTGTTGTGTTGTTGCCTCCTGCCTCTAACTCCTCATACTCCTCCTCTTCCCTGCTACTGTCGGAGAAGACCTCGATGTAATGTGCCTTCCCCGCGGCACAATGATGTCCTGCTGCCCATGGCTCCTGGCATGTGAAACATAGCGTCCTCTGCTTTAGATCTCTCCTGGTCTCATCATCCCCTGGCCCTCTGCCCTGGTTCCCCTTTGGAGGCGGAACCCTCACATCTTTCCCCTTTGGCTGGAATGCCAATCTCTAGGGAAAAGGGGATCTACTCCGGGGTAGTGCATCCTACAAATCTTGAGTCCTCCCGACTGCATCATGAAGTGTAGTTGGCCTCGTCGATCTGACTAACTCCCGTAGAGGCTCTGCCAATCCTTCTATAAACATATAGATCATTCGGGCTACGGATAAATCAGGCACCATCACGGAAAGTCTCAAGAACTCTGAAATGTATATTTCTGGACTCTCGGTTTGCTTGAGCTTAGTCAGCTCAACAAAGTGCTCCTCTAGATCCCTCCGATCAAATCGCTCTATCAGCCTCCGTGTGAACTAGGCATATGTTGTCACTCCTGAGTGTCCCAACGTAGTAATCTTGTGAAACCACCAGTGATGGGCCTCGCCCTCTAGGTGCAGCGCTGCTACCTTGATGGCCTCTATCTCCGCCATCTGGTTAAGCTAGAAATATATGTCCAACTTCTCCACCCAAGCCTTTGTCGAACACTTGGCTGATCCATCAAATGTCGGTAGATAGAACCTACATACAGTCCGCTACATGTCTTCGCCATGTGAATGCCTATTCCCTCTATGATGATTGTAGGGTCTGCTCTCCCGCTTTAGCTGAACGAAGTCATGGAATGTGAGGGCATCTCTGAACTCCTGACTGTAAGACTGATATTCAGCAAAATAATCCCCCATATGGGCCGGCTCTTGCTCCTGCTGTGCTCCTGCCCCAGTGTCTACGGCAAGAAATGTAGGCATCGCGGAACGTGGAGGTGTGTGTGATGCCATCTTCTGCGCTGTAATGTGCTCCTGCAAATGAGGGGATGTGCCTAAGCCCTCTCCGATATGGAAACCCCTTGGGGTCTCACGCTGTCTAGACTCTGTCGTGAACCTTTTCCCCATCTTCTCTATCCATATCGACAAATCCTGCACTGATTTGAGGAGAAGTTCCCCGAACTCCTTCCCGACATCTCTTTCCTCCGCCATTGGTTCCTCCTCCTTTGCTTCCACTACTGGAATGCTGTCACCTTTCCTGAAAGTGAGCTCTAACCTCCGTTCTTGGTCTTTATACTTTCTTCCCCAATAGGTGATGTATGGTTTTCCTACTGGTGTCATAGACAATCTACTCCATAGGCTGAGGCAAGTCTATGAGCTCTGATACCACTGTAATATCCCGAATGGAAATAAACAGCAATATAAAGCACATAAACAAAGACATACAACAACTAGAAAGAAATCATAAGAAAAACAGACAATATGGAGAACGCTGAGCCATTTTATTAATACTGAAATATGGAATGAGTGCAAAAGGTGATCAGAATGATGGCACCTTGGCTTGCACTAGGCAAGTGTAGAAATACTCTTAGAAGATGACCCGGAATGGTTGCTCCCTCAAAGACTGCGTAATCTCCAGTGTTGCTGGTACTGATACTGTGCTGCTGCTACTGCTGGAATGAACTGACAAATTGGGGCTGCTCCCCACCTCGGAAAATTCTGAAACTTTGGGAATGGCCTCTCCACCCAATACCCAGAAAAGCCCAGAAAGCTTTCCAAAAATGGCTGACCTCCGAAAATGACCCCCTTGAGGCACTATTCTATTCCCCAATGAGAAATGATGGCCCTGAATGATCTGCTGCAAATAATGGCCCCCAACTCCACCGAAATGTTGGAATAGGGAAGGGCTGACTCCTTTCCAACTCTCCCGGGCTTAATCCACTGACAAACCCTCAATTCAGAATCACCTCCTCCCAAGACTGCGTCCTCCCTCTCATTGACTGCGCTGTCTCTCTGAGTGAATCCAGACTGTGGTTGCTGCAACTCTCTCTGGCAAAACAAGGATGGAACTCCTCACCCGAGCAGGCACTTGAATTCCCCCGAGGCTGAGGTTGGGATCTCCGCATGGAGACACTCGGTGTACTGAACAGTACGTGCAGACTTTGCTAAACAGCAAGCATGCTCAGTGTCAGAAGACAAATCTCATAGATGCATAATCAGAATGAATCCAAAATGAGGAGACCCTCTCCCTTTTTATGCTTGGAGAGCCTTGCTCTCACCTAGGCCCCACCATCAACTGCGTTGTCTCCTTGAGCCACGCTGTCCATCTCTCTTTGCGGTGGCTTGGTCCCACGCTGCCTACGTTGTCCCTTTTCCCACTGCCACTTGACCACTAGGCCCCACGCTGTCAATTAGTCATGTCTCTCAAGTGACTTTAGGAAATACTTTTTATCCTAAGTGTGAGTTAAGTGTCCCTCTTCACCCACTTTATTTATAAATTAACTTTATAAAGGTAAAATAGTCAAAATATTATTTCCAATTAGCTATTGCTAATTGGGAATATTACATAATAATAAAAAAAAACATCCCAACAGAAATACACAGTAGGAGTTGTAACTTGGCACTTGGCACATGATGGCACTGTTGTACGCTATCCCACAATTTTTAAAAGCTACAACACTTTCAAGCTGCTCCAGACAGAGTCTTACCCTATGTCTAGTCTTACCCTATGTCCAGCCTGATGCATGGCACCCTAAGCATGAATTTGTTTGTTTGGCGCTCCTCTGTGCTACTCTATTCAAGCACCCAACTCTTTAGCTCTAGAAGAGATATGAACGTGTCCACAAATTTTGCCAATAATGATGCTACAGTGATGCTCAATACCTCCCTTCTACAGCTCTCGATCTATGTATGGAGAAATTTGAAATTCGGTGAGGTAATCCACACTGGTTTCTCCGCCTTCACATGTATACTGCCTTCTTGTCGAATACACTGACATGCCTCCACAGTAACTCAAGTCGACCAACAACATGTACACACAACTGTGCATCCACCCATAAATCTGTATCCGTCAACTGTTTGTGCCAATCATGGCCGATCACCTTAGGCCGTCGCTGCACCGGGATTATAGAAACAGATTTACGTGTAATTAATTTTGCATGACTGATATTCTGGGCATTCACTCATGATACCAACTCTTCGACGTGTGCCCGACCTTCAGAAATATCTAACACAATTTTGCTAATGGTGGCGTTAATCCCTTTCTTCACACGCTGTGAGTATGCCTCGGCTAGCAGCATTTGGGGCTATAATCCACCTCTGATAGCTCCTCCGACACACATCAATCTGTCAGAGAAAATGCTGTTGGCCTCTCGCGTCATAATCTCATTATGAACATGTCCCATCGTGCTACGTCCACCAGGCTCCTTCTGATTCCTGTCTCAGTGTGGTCTCATCTTTTGGCTTGCGTTAACACCGTTTGACGTCAAGAAAATTTCAATGATGCATGACAACAACGACTAATCCTACAGACACTTTTAATTTACAACCACAACATGAAACATTTTACCCAAAGTTGGCTTTCACAATATTTACGGCCCTCAAATAATATATACGCCTAGCAAATTGGCCTTGAATAATTTTTTTTTTGCGGCCCCCACTGTGCCACGATCTTATTAAAAACATGCTTGTTTTTAAAAAAACATATGTTCTCCTCCTGCAGCATGCTAGTTATATGGCCTTTCGGCGTTCTTACCGAAGTCGTATAACCTATGTTAGTTTCTCCATATACTCGCATACGCTAAATTAGAACACCAGATCGTTCTTTCTTTCTGATTGGTCACGGACCTCAGTGTGCAATAGGGTTTGCGACTGATACATTTGACTCTCGAAATTTGCTTAACCTCACGCTCTTTTCATAAAATTATGCAACAATCACATTACAACAGAGCGGCCTCATGTACAATGACGTCTCGACCCTCCAAATAAATACCCCTGGAATGCTCTCGGTGCTCAGAGATACAAAGTGCAACTTTTGTTGAAACTATTATTTTGGCACCGGAAGGAACAACCTTTAATAGAACAATTTGATCTCGTTCAAAGCTCTGAAAACTAGCTTCTCTTGAACAATTCAACAATTTCAAAGGAAATTTGTTAAATACTTAGGCGACAATTTCGCAAGACTTCCACGAACAAATTCCAACGATTCGATCATGAATCTTTGACAATTCGGAATTAAAGTCCTCCAACAATGATCACCGAAATAGCTGCAACTGAAAACTGGAATTATCGCAAGCTGATCCAAGATTGAAGCTCTGATACTACTGTAATATCCCCAAATGGGATATTTTACTAAATTTGCAGGAATTTACTTAAACCCGAAATTATGACGTAAAACCAACATGCATCTAACAGAAGATTGCCGTGTAAAATAAAAACACATAAAACACTGCAATCCAATACCACATAGAACAGGAAGAATCTTAGCTTTTATTATAAATAATAACTGGGGTTACATATAGATCTGACCTAAAATGAGTTGAGATGGAGAACTGGCCAACAATATGATCTGCTGCATTGCTACACTGCGATGGCCTCCAAAATTGAACTGTTGCACTCTCCCTCCGGCAACAGCTACCGCTGAATCCACTGAAGCACCTGTTGAAGATCTAAATGATCCTCACTCCAATATCTCTGAAGCTCTGCGAAACTTCTGAATGAAGTCTCTTCAAAGAGAGTTGGGTATCCATCCAACACTCACAAATCACCCGAGGGTTTCCGTCCTGGGGCTACAGTTGAAGTAGAGAACCACATCTCAAACCTCTCATACAAAAAAATGATATGATCCAAAGATATCCCTCAATGGCCTCCTCCCTTTCTTTTATAGATCTCTTGGAGCCTTCTAGAGCATTATTTTATTATTATTTTATTCATGGTGCACTTTTCCCTCTTATTAAAATATTCCTTTTTAATGTAGAAAAGAGTAAATCGACTACCATGTCTCCTATGGTCAATGAAACTCATGCCCAACCATCCCATCATGTAGGTATCCTCGTCCCGGTTCCAATGAGCTATTACACGAAGATGTTCCATCATGTATTCCTCTTGGAATGCCACCTTGAGCATAATCAGTCGAGTTAAGCTCACAAATAACTCAAATTTCCGAAAGTTGTCAGAATACACCAGAACGAAAGCCAAACTGCTCGGATGATGGAATATATCAAGCGAATGCCACCGGACACCATGGAAACTCCTCAAAACTCCTCCAAAAAGCCCTCGACCTGTGTACCAATCTGTACCTGTGACCTGTCTACTCCTAACTCTGGAAGTCCAATCTAACCTTGTCGTAGGTGACACCAAAAAAGGGAATATTACAAAATTCTCCATCTGAGCATCTTCAAGATTGGGCAGAAAGGTCTACTTTGATCACATCAACATCACAATCTATTAAGAAGAAAAGAAAAAAGCGGAAAGGATTTGGTAAATCTGATGACCATGTACAATAGAGTGTTGGGACGGATCAAAGTCCTAAGATATTCAGAATTGGATAGTGCACATCAGAAAAGCAGCCCATGGATCTGCCTGAAAGTAGGCAGGGTCTTAGCATGAACTTCGTTGAGGAAATTTGATGCCATGGGGCATTTTTTTGCATCATATTTCTAACCTTGTCCCTTGTAAATTTTGTTTAAGTAGATTTATTTCATGAATAAATTATGCTCTTAGAATAAAATTTCCATTTCTGTACTTGATTTTGTTGATGATACTTTGAATGGATACTGCTAATATATATCTTTGGTTGATGGATGCAGATTCTAGGTTCTTGCGCACTATCACTTCATATCTAGCATGCATCCCCATATGGAGCCAAATGTTGACCATTGGAGTGGAACCTGATGATTACATGAAGACTCCATGCCCAAGGATGAACCAAAGGACACTTGTAAGATTAGATATCATTAGTTCAACAGAGTTTTTAAACTCTACTTCTACTTCTTATCATTTTCTCTTGTACCTAGATTCCACGCGCTACGGGGAATTGTAATAAGTGATGCTAGTAATGATGAATTTAAGTCAGTATTGAGTTTGTAACAGGCATAGGTAGCATGCATCCCCATATGGAGCCAAATGTTGATTACTGGAGTGGAACCTGATGATTACATGAAGACTCCATGCCCAAGGATGAACCAAAGGACACTTGTACTATTAGATATCATTAGTTCAACAGAGTTTTTAAATTCTACTTCTAATTCTTATCATTTTCTCTTGTACTCAGATTCCACACGCTAAGGGGAATTGTAATAAGCGATGCTAGTAATGATGAATTTAAGTCAGTATTGAGTTTGTAACAGGCATAGGTAGCTTGGGACCTTGCGAACAAGTGAGTATTACTTTGGGAGGTTTTTTTCACTTGGTTAATTATCATCTCCCTATCAGGACTTAATAATTATTTAAGTTTTTTCCTCCAATTTTACCCCAAAGTCAGAGTACGGCTTGATGGTGAGGCCTTGGGTGAGTCTTAGTGTCTAGAGTCAATGTATATTACCATACTAGATCACACAAAAAATTCCGTGGAATGTGGTTAGGTCTAGGTAGTGATTTTTTAATTTTTTAGATTTCTCGCAAGTCGAAAATTGCAATAAAAATTGTAATTAAATGTTTCCTAGAGAAGTTGTATGGGGTATGAGTAATCAATTTATACCTCTCACCCTCAACTTTCTACTATGACACACTTCGAGGGCTTAAAAATGTGTTTTGAACCCTCAAAACCCATTTTTCCTAAGTTTAGTGGGAAATTTGACAATTAATTAACCCATAAATTAAATAAATAGAGAAAAATATCCACACATGCTAAATGTTGTGGAAATGAGGTGGAAAATTATGGAGGAGTTAAAGTGAAGTGTCAAGGTGATGTGGACTCCCAAAATCAAGGAAAGGACATGTGCTCAAATAAAATTGAATTTCTAGCATTAAATGAGAGTTGCTTACTTGGAAATTCAATTTGTGAAATTAATGCACATTTGGGAGGATTTGGGAGAATTTTTGGTGGAGATTTTTGTGGGAAATTGTCCTCGCATGGATTACCACCCATATACACTTGTCATTCCATCATAAAATTTGAATTTGGCACACAAGAGAAGAAGAAATTGATGTCCACTTTCCAGAATTCGATTTTTACACTTGGCATTGGAGTTTCACTTATCAAATTCGAATTTGCCTTGTGATCTCCTCCCTCTCACTACTTGGCATTTCGTTCTTCATTGGGATTTGCTCCCAAAACTCTATATAATGGAGCCATGGGCTATCATATTGTATCATGTAATACAAGCTATTGGGCTTGAGTAGACGCTACAGAATTGTATTCACTACTTGCAATATAATACAACAGTGTTTGGGGTAACTTGTGATGGTGTTCTTCTCCTTGCATATGTGGTAAATTCTTGACTTGTTTTTATGCTTCTATTTATTTCTTCATGTAATTGTTTTTTTCATGCTTGTTTCAAGTTATGTTAGTATGCAACTATCTCATATTAACATAAGAATTACTTAACTGCTCTAAGAAAATAAATCTTCTAGTTGATGTCAAATATATCTCTAGGAACTCTTTCCATTGCACTAATTTAATTTCATGTGGATCTAATGAGTTGTGGTGAAGTTTTATAGAGGAATCATTCTCTGGTCAAGCATTCAAGTGTGAGAGGAAGTTCTCGGTGGAACCAACTCATTCTTGAAAATATTCAAGGAGAACCCGCATGTGTTTAATTCTAAAGTCTCATCTATTTCGATTTGTTTTGCAGGCATGCTCTTAAGTTTTAGGCTCTTATTTATTGCATCAAAATTATATAAAAAAATTATTTTTCACATATTGCACTTCATTTATCAATATCTGTCTATTCCAAAGAGCTAAGTCATGGCTATTCAAAGAGGAGAACCTGCTCATACTCTTTGGCCTAGCCTCTTGTAGATTATTTTCGTAATATACTTTGTGATTTCTTGAGCTAACTTTTGTGATTGTAGATTTTCTCTAATTTGTTGTCTTGCAGCTACTTGCAGGTTTCATCTTCAGAAAACTACTTACAAGTTTGCATGCAGGACCTTGGGGCTCCAACTTCTAAATTATTTGTCTCTCTTGGCAGTGGAACTCAAAGAGCTTCCTCGCAAAATCTGCATTTTGTTGAGCTTTTGTAGGCCTCAAATTGCAGAAATTTTAAGCAAGGAAAGGTCTATGGCTAAATTCTAAATTGTGAAGATTTTCCTTGGATTTTAGAGAAGACTTCATGGTTTTCTCTTTGTAACAACTAATAAAATTCTTGGTTTTCAGAGTGTGGGTTTGTAAATTTTTGAAAGTGTTCTATGCTTGATGCAAATTTACTTCAAAACTTCTAGGGCCCGATACCAAATAGCAATCACATAAACATGAAAGTAAAATGTTGATAGAACATACCAATAGATCGACGGAAGACGAGCCAATAATATACTAAATTTTTTTCAAACAGGGATGAAGAATGGTGGCGTTACGACGGTCAACAAGATGCTTCAACCAACAAAGTATTCTTTAGGTCAGCCAACCAAATGTGTCACACAACCCTCAAGACAACTCCATAAAGTCAACCCAAAGCCAACGAAAGTCAACGATGTCCAATCAACGCAAAACATCAGTAGCAGAAAGTCAACGCAACCAAGTATAAGTCAACGTTCAGCCTCGGTATGTGTGCCCATCAATGCGGCCCCAAGAAATCAGATCTTTGGTGAAGGTTGGAGGTCAAAGGATCAAGCGTTGACCAAAGTCAATGTTGGTCAAACTTACGCTGAAACCCTAGACAGATCCACACCAAAAACCCTAGCTGCTGCTCCACACATGTGAGAAGAAATGCCTCCAAAAGGTGATCGAACCAATCAAACACAAGAGATAAGTGTGTGATGAGTTGATGATGAAATGACCTCCAAGTCTCTCCAATTTATATCCATATGTGAGGGTGTGTGACACATCTGTTGGGCTCCCAAGCCTACATTACAATTTTGGCCGACCTTGCACATAAGTGGAATAAATTCAAAATAAATGTTCTGCTCATCTGATCAAGATGATCTTTAGATCAATCTTGCACCTCTTTGAAGGAGGAATCCAATTAAATATTGGCATCATCATCTAAGCAGTGCAACATGGAGTTTGGACCTAGTTGCCCAAAATTATCACTCCCTCTCAACTAGGGAGAACTCCATCCACCAGTGCCATCCAAACATCGTGCGTCATCCCATTTTAACTTGCTTTGCTAGCTTCTTTATTACAAACGGTGAGTCACAAAGACATCACTCCCTATTGACCCGAAGTCAGCGCAGAGGTCCGAAACCTCTATAGGAATCAAAGGAGTCTCATACTAACTTGAAATTAGTTTAACTGACCCGAAGTCAGTTGGAGGTCCAAAACCTCACTAGACTTGATCCTAGATCAAGTGGTTGGACACGTGCCATACTAGACATAGAGAGTACGACAATCTTTGATGAGTCCATTGGTCTTGCTATCGATCTCTATCCACATTTCCCAGCTCATTGGCCAAGATGAGAGGTACTTTGCATGAGTTCGAAACTCCATGGGTAGGATGCATACGGGGCACAGATCAAAGAGAGGTGAACCAACTCAATATCATCACGATGGGGCGGAAGCACATTGACAAGGTTCGGCAAGCCTAGCCATGTGGTTGCTTATAGCTCCAAGAAGCTATCCCCAAAGCCCCCTGGAGCTCCCAGAGCTCGTTGTCCAACAGGACTCTCGGAATAAGGTCGTTCCACGATTCTAAGATTCTCACGGAAGGTTAGGAACTTGACCTTCCCTAAGGGCTTAGTGAGAATATCTACGACCTGCTCATCAGTTCTTATATGATCGAGCCTTACAGCACCTCGTTATACCATATCCCAGATAAAATGGTACCTGATATCAATATGCTTGGATTGATCGTGGAACACGGGATTCTCTGACAAACGAATCCCACTTTGGTTATCACAAAGGATAATAGTGGTATCTAGCACATGCTCGAACAACTCACTGAAGAGCTTTCGCAACCAAATAACTTCACAACAGGCCATACTCGCTGCAATGTATTCGGCCTCAACGGTGCTCAAAGCCACCGACTTCTGCTTCCTGTTCATCCAAGATATCGAAGCAGAACCAAGTGTGAAGCAGCATCCAGATGTGCTCTTGCGATCCACCACACTGCCAGCCCAATCGGCATCAGTATATCCATGGAGTCTCAAACTCTTGGCAGTGTATCTCAACCCATGGTTTATCGTGCCACGAAGATATCTCAAGAGATTCTTGGCACCAACCCAGTGAATGTGATGAGGATCAACCATGTGTTGACTCAAAATGTTCACTGCAAAACATATGTCCAGACGAGAGTTCACTAAGAACATCAATTCTCCTACGAGTAGACGATACTCGGTAGGATTTTCCAATGCGGGCCCAGCAACATTTCCACACAACTTCTTGAAGTTGAGTTCCATTGGTGTCGACACGGACTTACAGTCCACCATACCAAATCTCTCCAGCAGCTTCTCAATATATTTTCCTCGAGAGAGGAAAATCTCGTCAGCTCTCTATCGGACCTCGAAGCCTAGGAAGTAATGCATTAGTACTAGGTCTTTCATCTCGAACTCGGAAGCAAGCTCCCTCTTACCTTTTGAGGAAGCGAATGAGAGGTTGCTTTGTCGAAGAGATCGTCCACAGAAACCGGGAATGAGGCTTTTCTCTATCAAATTTGAGTAAAGTTAGGATCGGCATTATCCGAGTGAAGACCAACTTCATCAAGTAGCTATCTATCCTCTAGTACCAAGCCACAAGATGCTTGCTTTGTTATAGTGTTAGGTCCCTATATCATTGTGCTGGTCACCATTATTATTAGTGTAAACCTAGTACAGAGCATTAGGCAAAGAGAAAATACATTGTATTTTATTGAAACTTAGGGGTTTTTAAGTTTTTAGAGGAGCTAGATTTTTATGAATGATTTGAGTGGGTTTTATGTATTTTTAATTAAATATTGTAAATAATTCTCAAATGTTTGAGAATATGAGAGAATTTGGTCAGTTGAGGATGTAAAGGGATGAGAGATTTTTCTAAATATTAATTTAGAAATTAGTTTCATTAATTATGGGTGAGAGAGGATCCTTAGGGATTGAAGAGTGATTTTAGGATTTTGTTGAGAAGTTGAAGGGATTGAGCTTAAATTAGATCATTTTAAAATTGTATAAATTATTAAGCCTCAAAGGCATTGAAAATCAGTGAGAGAGTGAGAGTGGAGGTTGATTAGAGTAGAAGCAGGGCTTTTTTTTGTAAGCCTGCGGGCAATTGTAAAGGGCCAACGATTGGAAATCAGGCCAAGAAGAAGAATGTTGATGTAAGTGTTGTTTATTAATGCAGAATTTAAATTTTTGAAGTTCATGTTCCATTATTGAGTCTGTCTAGAATTGATTGGGTAATTTAGAATCAAAATGAATCGATTTTGATAGAAGGAGAATTATGTTTAAGACATTGGGTGAATCACGTGTTTATGGTATAAAAAGGGGTTTTGAATCCTTTTGAATTGTTGTAATATCCCCAGAAGGGAAATAACCAGTAATACACAGAAACATGCCAGACAGATATAGAAAATACAATGCCGGAACCAGATCATGGAACAAGTACACATAGAATGCCAGAAAACTAAGCCATTTTATTAATTTGAAAGTACATAGAGAGGAGTACAAGAAAATCAAAATGAGTGCACCTATCCTTGCCCTAGGCAAGTGGAGACCCCAGACAAACAATGGCTGCAAATAAGGACAGCGTCCTAGCTGGCTGAAGACTGCTCTGAAGACTGAAGCTGGAATGCACTGGAACTATGAGCTGAAGACTAAAAGATAGCTGATATCAATCCTCCAAACCCTCACCAATGGAAACGCTGTCTCTGCTAGTGACAGCGCAGAAACAGATGGAGTGCTGGTCACAAGAATCTCCAGATGAATGGATCAGCTCCTGAATGCTGGAAAACGCTGTCAAGCCCCTCTCACACAATCCTGCTCACCAGATCAGCGTCCTCCCTGATGGATCTGAGTCCTGCTTGCTCAGATATACTGGATCTGAAGCCTCCAATCCAGATCTGCGTCCTATCCCTCCAGATCTGCGTCCTCCTAGATCAGATCTGCCAATATCCCTTCAGATCTATGCTGGATCTGACAATGTCCCTTCAGATCTGCAGCCTGTAAGGCTGGATCTGATGTTATCTCTTCAGATCTAGGCTAGATCTGCCAATATCTCCTCAGATCTGCAATCTCCCAAGCTGGATCTAATGTTATATCTCCAGATCTGCACCCTACAGAACTAGATCTGCAAATACCCTTTCAGATCTGTAATCTCCAAGTCTGGATCTATAAATATGCCCTCAGATCTGCGTTCTTCTGTCTCTTAGAACAGCGTCCCTCCTTCTCAACCTGATCTGCGTACTTTCTCCTCCTGGAACAGCGTCCCTCCT
Organism: Pinus albicaulis; assembly: GCA_034641835.2. NCBI lineage: Eukaryota > Viridiplantae > Streptophyta > Pinopsida > Pinales > Pinaceae > Pinus > Pinus albicaulis. The sequence goes on from CM076579.1 coordinate 873,968,254, forward strand.
TCTCAGATCTGAACTGCGTCCCTCCTGGAACAGCGTCCTCACTCCAAGGCTGAACTGCGTCCTCTTTCCCTCTGGAACAGCGTCCCTCCTTTCCAGATCTGCGCAGCCACAAGAAGGCTTCTTCCTCCCCAAACCTGCACCAGAAACTGCTGCTACTTGCCACTGAAACTGAAAGGTGTTACTCAAAAAATAACCTTACTAGGGCAGGCACTCGAAGTCCCCCGAAGCTAAGGGTGAAACCAGAAATAACCTTACCAGGGCAGGCACTCGAAGTCCCCCGAGGCTAAGGGTGAGATCTCCGACCGGAGACACTCGATTGCACTAAACAGTGCTGCAGACCGACTAAACAACCGGCGTGCTGAAGCAGACAGAAGTCTAGCTCTCAATATCAATATAAAATCATGCATGTCCAAATGAGGTGAGAACCCCTCCTTTTATAATGCCAAACTCCCTCCAAAACTTAACTGCGTCCTTACTCTCCTTTGACCTGCGCAGTTAACCTTGGGTCAGCCTGATGCCTTCCCATCATACTCATGTGGACCCCCAAGGCCCCCTCTCTAAGTTACAACGTCAATCAACTAGGAAAAGAACACTTTATTTATAAAGTGAGGTGACTAAAGTGAGGTGACCCCTCTTATTTCTCACTTTATTTATTACTTCTAGCTAAAGCGGCAAAATTAAACAAAAATGAAATATTCCAATTAGCAAGGCTAATTGGGAATATTACAGTCTCCCCCGACAAAACGTTGCTTGTCCTCAAGCAACTGAAGTGATGGATGCTGTAAGATCCTCTCATCCTCCCAAGTGGCATCCTCATCCGGCAAATCCTTCCATCTCACCAAGAATTCTCTGATCTTCCTGCTACGCATTTGCCTCTCCCTGGTATCGATAATAGCCTCCGGCTGCAACACCAAATGCCCCTCATCATCTGTAGGCGGTAGCTCCTCGGTGATTCTCACATGCTGGCCCAGTGCCTTCTTCAGGCATGATATGTGAAAGATGTTATGAATCCGGCTGCCTTGGGGCAGTTCCAACTCATATGCAACCTGCCCAATCCTGCGTATCACCCTGTATGGTCCATAAAAACGAGGCTTTAGCTTCTCTGCCCCCTTCTGTTTGAGCGAAGACTGTCGGTATGGCTGTAACCGTAGGTAGACTAGGTCCCCTACCTCAAAGTGTCTCTCCACCCGACCCTTATCAGCATACAACTTCTGTTGATTCTGTGCTGTGGCTATGTTGTCCTTGAGAGCCCGGAGGATGTCTTGGCTCTCTTGGATCCATAACTTGGCTCGTGGAGCCCTGATAAGACCAAACATCATGTCCACAAAAGATAGAGAATGGTATCCATACAACGCATAGAAAGGTGTCATACCGATGGACATATGGTGGGTTGTGTTGTAGCAGTACTCGCCCAGATGTAGCCATTTCAGCCATGCTCTCTGCTGCCCATTGACGTAGTTACGCAAGTAGCCCTCTAGCCACTTGTTAACTATCTCCGTCTGCCCGTCCGTCTGGGGATGATAACTAGTGCTCGGTGTCAACTCGGTCCCCACTAGTCGGAAGAGCTCCTGCCAAAATCCACCCATAAAACGGCTGTCCCTGTCGCTGACAATGGTCTTGGGTAGACCATGCAATCTGAAAACCTCCCGGAAAAACAACTCTGCCACCTGTGCCGCTGTATGATGTGCCGAAATGGCGAAAAAATGAGCATACTTCGTCAGCCTGTCAACCACTACGAAGATGCAGTCCTTGCCCTGTACTGTGGGCAACCCCGTGATGAAGTCCATCGAGATACTCTCCCACTTCCCCTCCGGAATGGGAAGCGGCTGCAACAACCCCACAGGATGACTCATCTCTTCCTTGTTCCGCTGGCAAACTTCGCACTCCCTGACATGCTGGAGTACGTCCTCCTTGAGGCCCTTCCATGCAAATCTCTCTCGGATGGCCCGGTACATCTTGGTGAACCCCTGATGGCCCGCCAATGGTGAATCATGTGAAGCCTGGAGTATCTTCTCCTTGAGCTGAGACCCCTCAGTCAAGAAGATCCTGTCCCTGTAATAGATGACCTCATCGGCCACCCTGTATCTGCTATCCGCTACCTGCCCATCCAGAACCTCGCATGCAAATCTATCTTTGGAGTACTCAACCAGTAGTCGAGCCTTCCAGTCAGCGTCCAGGCTCATGAGTGATAATGTGGCCGGTCTACGGGAAAGGGCATCAGCTACCACGTTATTCTTCCCCTTGACATACTCTATGTCAAAGTCGTAAGCCTGGATCTTGCTGATCCACTTCTGCTGCCTCTCCTGCAACTGCTTCTGCTCCAGAAAGTACCTCAGGCTGTTATGATCTGTCCTCACCCGGAATCTGCCACCTACCGGTACTGCCGGAATTTGGCCAATGCATGCATGATGGCCAGCATCTCCTTGTCATATATGGGATATAGCCTCTCGTGTGGAAGGAGCTTCCAGCTCTCGAACGCAATCGGATGACCCTCCTGCATCAAAACTGCTCCAATCCCCTCTCCTGATGCATCGCACTCTAGGACAAAGGGCTGCGTAAAATCTGGCAATGCTAACACGGGACAACTGCTCATCACCTCCTTGAGCTTATCAAAAGCTCGCTGTGCTGTATCCGACCAACCGAATGCCCCCTTCCTCGTCAGCTCCGTGAGGGGTGCAGCAAGCTGTGAGAAGCCCTTGACGAACTTCCTGTAGTAGGTACAGATACCAATAAATCCTCGAAGTTCTGTTACATTCCGTGGCTCTGGCCAGTCTCTGATAGCCCGGATCTTCTCCTCGTGGACTCTCACCCCGTCCACTCCTATGATGTGTCCCAGATACAGCATCTCCGTCAATCCAAACTCACACTTGGAGAGCTTGGCAAAGAACTGTTGCTCCTCCAAAATGTGCAAGACCGTCTCAATGTGCTGGAGATGCTCCTCCCAAGTCCTGCTGTATATAAGGATATCATCAAAGAAAACCAGCACAAACTTCCTTAGATGATCCCTGAAAATGTGGTTCATACAAGACTGGAAATTAGCAGGTGCATTGGTCAACCCAAATGGCATGACCAGAAACTCAAAGTGCCCATAATGACACCTGAAAGCAGTCTTGGGAATATCCTGTTCCCTCATGCGTATCTGATGGTATCCGGATCTCAAATCAATCTTTGAGAAGAACCGTGCTCCTCTCAACTCATCCATCGGCTCGTCGATCCTGGGAATGGGGTACCTGTTCTTCAGGGTCTTCTTGTTCAGAGCCCTATAGTCAATGCACATGCGTAATGTGCCGTCCTTCTTCTTCACCAGCACTACTGAAGAAGCAAAAGGACTGGTGCTGGGTCGAATGTGACCAAGGGCCAGCAACTCCTGAATGGCCCGCTCTATCTCATCCCGATATGCCTTGGGATGCCTATATGGTGTGGTGATCACAGCCTGTATCCCCTGCTCAAGCTCGATCGTGTGCTCGAACCCCCGATCCGGTGGCTGTCCCGGCGGAATGTCCCCAAAAACTACTGCATATCTGTCGAGAATAGACTGTAGATCAGGATGCATTGTCCGTCCTGTATCTACTGCCTCTGAAGCCCGCAACTCTACTGCCCACTCTATATCTCCCTTGCGGAAAGTCGCCTCCATGCTGTGTGCTGATACTGTCTGGGGTGGATAGGTGTTCTGCCCTCGTATCTTCTCATGCTTCCCCGTCTTGGGATCATCCCACTCCATCTCTAAGGCCTTCCAATTCGTCGTGACCTTCCCCAGAGTAATAAGCCACTGAACCCCCAATATCACATTGGTGTCCGGAATGTCCACCACAAAGAAGTGATCGGTCAATGTATAGGTGCCCATCGTCACTGATAACTCGGGTACATATCGAGCACATGCCATGGTCTGATCTCCTGGTACCAAAACAAAAAACCCATCAAAGCCCTCCGTCGGTATGCCTCTCCGCTCAACCATCTGGGCATCAATGAAGTTGTGGGTGGCCCCACTATCAACTAAGACCGAAACCCGCTGTCCGCGCACTTTCCCCCGTACGCGCAATGTCAGATACTTGGGGACTCCTCGCAATGCTGCTAGAGCTCCCCCAGTAGGTGCGAATGATGCCCCACCTGCATCGGGTGGTGGAGGTGGTAAGGTACTCTGCGCTGCATAACATCCTCCTGCCTCCTCATCATCCTCCTCATCCTCTTCCCCGCTGCTCTCGGAGAAGACCTCTATGAAATGTGCCTTTCCTGCCGCACATTTGTGTCCCGGTGCCCATGGCTCCTGGCAAGTGAAGCATAATCGTTTCCGCCTCAGCTCTCTCCTGGCCTCATCGTCCATCTGTCCTCGTCCCGGATTCGCCTTGGGAGGCGGAGCCCTCGTGTCCTTACCCTTAGGCTGGAAAGCCTGTCTCTGGGGATAAGGAGGTCGGGTCCTGGGCAAGACATCCTGTAAGTCTCGAGTCCTACTGATAGCATCCTGCAGTGTAGCCGGTCTGTTTGACCGTACTAGGCCACGAAGTGGCTCTGACAGCCCCTCCACAAACATATAGACCATCCGAGCTGTCGATAAGTCAGGTACCATCACTGAAACCCTCAAGAAGTCTGAGATGTATGCCTCTGCACTCCCAGTCTGTCTGAGCTTGGTCAGCTCAACAAAATGTTGCTCCGGATCCCTCCTATCAAAACGCTCCACCACTCTCCTGGTGAACTCAGCATATGTCGTCACTGTGGAATGTCCCAGTGTTGCCATCCCATGAAACCACCAGTCCTGGGCCTCACCCTCTAAATGCAATGTAGCCATCTTAATGGCCTCCATCTCCGACATCTGGTTAAGCTAAAAATAGATGTCCAGCTTCTCCACCCAGGACTTTGCCGTATTCTTTGATGAACCATCAAACATAGGCAAATGGAATTTACTAGCCGCACGGTGGCCATCACGGTGGGATCCACGCCCCTTGTGTTGGTGCTGCTCATGCTCAGGGGGTTTGATGCGTACCGATACTGGAGATAGCGCTCAAAAGGGAGAGTATCCATGAATGCCTGGCCTAAGCCCTGCCATTCTGTAAAAGCGGCTGCCCATTGAGCTGGACTCACCTCTCTCGGGGCTGTCGACCCCTCGTCCTCTACCAGGAAGGTAGGCATGGTGTGTCGCGTGGGTGCTGGATTGACCCTCTGTGCACCTCCCCGTACTCCTGTCTCTGTGTCTTCTGGTGAGAATGTGGGCATAGTGGATCGCTGAGCTGTCACAATGGGAATAGCATCTGGTATGTGGCGAGACATGTCCGATCCTTCTCCGACCTGAAAAATTCTAGGGGGTCCCCTCTGACTGATCTCTATGGCTGAAAGCCTCTGTGACGTCTCCTGTAGGTGACGGAGGACCGCCTCTTTAAACCTCTCATCATCTGCCATTGGATTACGCTGTTCTGGGCCCTGCTCAGGCTGCTCTGTCTCAGGTGGCTCCTGATCAGAATCACTTCCTCCGAAAAGACTCTTCCGATAGGGGTTATCCCCGGGCGTCATAGACTGCTAGCACCACAGGCTGAGCCAGATCTATGCTCTGATACCACTGTATAATATCTAGAAATAACCCGTGTACGAAATATGCCGGACGGATATAGAAAATACGATCTGGAACCGGATCATGGAACAAGTACACGTAGAATGCCGGAAAACTAATACATTTTGAGTGATACTTAATACGAAAGTACATAGAGAGGAGTACAAGAAAATCAGAATGAATTGCACCTATCCTTGCCCTAGGCAAGTGGAGACCCTCTCAGAACAACAATGGCTGCAAATAAGGACAGCGTCCTAGCTGGCTGAAGACTGCTCTGAAGACTGAAGCTGGAATGCACTGGAACTATGAGCTGAAGACTAAAGATAGTTGATATCAATCCTCCAAACCCTCACCAATGAAAACGCTGTCTCTGCTAGTGACAGCGCAGAAACAGATGGAGTGCTGGTCACAAGAATCTCCAGATGAATGGATTAGCTCCTGAATGCTGGAAAACGCTGTCAAGCCCCTCTCACACAATCCTGCTCACTAGATCAGCGTCCTCCCTGATGGATCTGCGTCCTGCTTGCTCAGATCTACTGGATCTGAAGCCTCCAATCCAGATCTGCGTCCTATCCCTCTAGATCTGCGTCCTCCTAGATCAGATCTGCCAATATCCCTTCAGATCTATGCTGGATCTGACAATGTCTCTTCAGATCTGCAGCCTGCAAGGCTGGATCTGATGTTATCTCTTCAGATCAAGGCTGGATCTGCCAATATCTCCTCAGATCTGCAATCTCCCAAGCTGGATCTAATGTTATATCTCCAGATCTGCACCCTACAGAACTAGATCTGCAAATACCCTTTCAGATCTGTAATCCCCAAGTCTGGATCTATCAATGTGCCCTCAGATCTGCGTTCTTCTGTCTCCTAGAACAGCGTCCCTCCTTCTCAGCCTGATCAGCGTACTTTCTCCTCCTGGAACAGCGTCCCTCCTTCTCAGATCTGAACTGCGTCCCTCCTGGAACAGCGTCCTCACTCCAAGGCTGAACTGCGTCCTCTTTCCCTCTGGAACAACGTCCCTTCTTTCCAGATCTGCGCAGCCACAAGAAGGCTTCTTCCTCCCCAAACCTGCACCAGAAATTGCTGCTACTTGCTACTGAAACTGAAAGGTGTTACTCAGAAAATAACCTTACTAGGGCAGGCACTCGAAGTCCCCCGAAGCTAAGGGTGAAACCAGAAATAACCTTACCAGGGCAGGCACTCGAAGTCCCCCGAGGCTAAGGGTGAGATCTCCGACCGGAGACACTCGGTTGCACTACTTGATCTTTAAAATGCCAAACTAAACAGCCGTCTTTGAAGCGGGCAGAATCTAGCTCTCAGCCTCCCAAATATAAAATCATGCATGTCAAATGAGGTGAGAACCCCTCCTTTTATAATGCTAAACTCCCTCCAAAACTTAAGTGCTCCCTTACTCTCCTTTGACCTGCGCAGTTCACCTTGGGTTAGCCTTATGCCTCCCCATCATACTCATGTGGACCCCCAAGGCCCCCTCTCTAAGTTATAACGTCAAGCAACTAGGAAAAGAACACTTTATTTATAAAGTGAGATGACTAAAGTGAGGTGACCCCTCTTATTTCTCACTTTATTTATTATTTCTAGCTAAAGCGGCAAAATAAAGCAAAAATGAAATATTCCAATTAGCAAAGCTAATTGGGAATATTACACAAACATCATATTCCTATGGGTATCCATGTACCAACAAAATAAAATTCATTTTTACATGTGATAGTTCAAAATGATAGTCTTAAGTATCTAACTAATATAAAGTAAGCATATGCAAAATAAGGTTTTAAGTTCTTCAAAATCAACACAAGCTGGGGTATTTTCGACATATGGTCTTTGTTTCTTCCCAGGTGGTTGATCGAGGGCTATACTTGTCCCACTGGACTTTAACTTGGTCTACTAGGCAGTTCCTGAGCTATTAAACCTTACGTTCTAATATACGTAATGATTCGACCGAAATGGTTCCCTCGTCCGATACCTGTAGTTCCTTCCATTGAAGGTTATGAGATTTGTCAACTATGTAATGTCTTAATACAAATACATGAAATACATTATGAACTTTATGCAAGTGGGGTGGCAGTGCAAGACGATAGGCAGTCCAACTTTTTCGATGATTTTGAATGGCTCAATAAATCGGGGTGACAACTTTGTCCCTTTTCCAAATTAGATAGTGCTTTTTTTTTGGTTTGATGCAGATGATAACTTGATCCCCTACTTCATAATTCCTATCTGTCCTGTGAGCATCAATATAACACTTTTGTCTATCTCGTGCCTCCTTTAACCGTTGTCTAATTTGTTTTACCTATTCTTCCATCTTTTGAATCAATTCTGACCCCACTATCACTTGGTCCTTCAACATGTCCCTACTTAATGGTGTTCTGCAAGGTCTACCGTACACTGCTTCAAATGGAGGCATCCCGATTGAGCTATGGTAATTGTTATTGTATGCAAATTCAACTAAGGGCAAGTACTTTTCCCATTGTGTTTGTTGATCCATAACGTACATCCTCATCATATATTCTACTACTTGGTTCACCCTTTCTGTTTGCCCATCAGTTTTAGGATGATAAGATGTGCTTAAATTTAGTTGGGTTCCCAAAGCTGATTGCATACAAGTCCAGAATCTTGAAGTGAATCACGAGTCCCTATCTGATATGATCTTCTTAGGTACTCCATGAAATCTGATAATTTCATTTATAAATACCCAAGCTACGTCAGCAACTTTGTAAATATCTCATACGGGAATAAAACGGACGCTTTTCATTAATTTACCCACCACGACTAGAATGACATTATGCCTTTGTGGAGTAAGAGGTAGGCCGATGATAAAATCCATAGAAATTATCTCCCATTTGGTCATAGGAATGTCGTGAGGTTGTAGGAGACTTGCTGGATGACAATGGTTAGCCTTCACTTGCTGATATTCGAGACATTTTGTAACGAATTAGACAATATCGCGTTTCATACTTGCCCAAAAGAAGAGTTTCTTTGTATCAGCATACATTTTCTTTACACTAGGATGTGCACAATACAATGCACTGCGGGCTTCCTTAAGAATGGTGTTTCGTAGATCCCCACTATCCGGAATGTACATCCTTCCATGGAATCGTAAAATTCCATCATCTTCTAGTTCATATGATGCAGGGGCATTAGGCTCAAGAAAATTCTTTGTATTTTAATAGACTTAGGGGTTTTGTGTTTTCAAAGGAGTTGGTTTCTTATGTAATGATTTGAGTGATTTTAATGAGAATTAATTAAATATTGTGAGGAATTTTGTAAATGTTCTTGAATGTTGGAGAACATGAGAGAATTAGGCTAATTGAGAGTGTATAGGGATTGAGATATTTAGGAGTTAATGTAAATCCTAAATAAGAATTGGTTTCACTATTTTGTGGATGAAAGAGGATCCTTAGGGATTAAGTAGTGATTTTATGATTTTGTTGAGGAGATGGAGGAACTGAAACCAAAAATAGTTATAGGACCTTTTGTATAAAATGTAAGCCTCAAAGGCATAAAAAGAGTAGTAGAAAATAGATAGAGTGTGATTCAGGGTTTGAGAGAGATAGGGTTTGAAGCCAACAAGTTGTAGAGGAAGAAGGCCACTGATTGAATATCAGGCCAGAGAGAAAGGATTCCTTTGTAATTATTTGAGTTTTATATGTACAGAGAAATTGGAAACAACAGAAGATAGTATTTCTATCACGAGTTACAGGATTGTATGAGTTGTGTATTTGATATTGAATTTTGATTGTGAAATGGTGTGAATCGATCACAGAATGGATCGATGTCACAATACGATCCTTCATATTGATGTCAAATTTGTACAGCAAGAAGGCTGGATATATTTTATAATTGGAGTTGTTATCATACAAAGCACTTCAAGGAGAAAATAGGTGTTATGTGGTGAATACATAGCGCAACGAAATCCAGGATTGGAGTCACATTTGAGTTTTTATTGTGTTTATAACTGATTATAAACCACTAAAAATGAATATAGAGGTTGGTTGGACCTCGGTCTGCTCGAATGGGAATGGCCGGAGAGGGTTTGGAGATTAGATGGAACCTGATTGGTTCAAATCTCGTACTTGTACATATGAAATTACGAAGTAATAGGTGAAGATAAACATGGATTGTTTAATTATTCACCAAGTATGCAGAGGTCCGTATTGAAAAGTGGAAGCGGAACTGTGAGCAACAGCATGGCGGAATTATGCTATTGGAACTGAGAAGTGGGTTTCGGAAAACCATAAATGGTTTTCGCGTGACTCAAGGGTGGTAAATGGTTTCATTGGAGTTGAACGCGATAATGGTTCGCAGATGACACGTAGCAATCGATGGTTTTGGAATACCGCCGATTTCGCGTTGAGTTGGAGCGATAAATTCCGGAGGAAAATGAACATGATAGTCGTTCGATGATTTGTAGTTTAGATTTGACGGCATTCGCACCTGAAGGTGTGTGAAAGTTAACGAAAGGTAAGTGGGTTGTCAATGATGTGGGACCCAACATTAATATGTGTTGGTTTATGCTTAACCAAATTCAAATTTGTATGAAATGAAATAAAGTGTTGTGGGATCGAGCCAAATATTCATATTTGATATTTGGGTTTTAAATTAGAATATGGAATGTTAACATAGCCCGAATATATATTTGATGAATGGTGGAGAGGTATGTTGATAAAGCTGTGGGGCCAGATGTTATTATTGTGTTGGTGCTTTGGTTTTTAACCAAAGTCGAGATTTAAATCAGATGAAATGATCGTGTGGGTCCAAATATATGGTGAATTGGTATGATGTGGCCCGAAGGTTTTCTTTGGGGTTTTAACCAAAGTAAAAGTGTGATTAAAGTGAGATTTTAAGTGAGATTTATTTCCGCTTCAAAGGTATATATATAAAGGGTTATATATTAATGTATACGTTGGCCTGAAGATTTGTTTTGGGTCTTAATGCAAAATGGAAATGTTGATTCGAATACTCATGAAGTGGGTTTTATGCTATGGTTTTAACCATAGGGTGATAAAAGGTAGCTTCCGCATTAGAAATTGCCAATATGGAAAATATGTTGGGAGATAAATGAACCATGCATGCTTATATGCATCTACAGTTGAGAATGTGGGTTTTGCAGCCTTGAGGCTGCATCATCATATCCCTCAAACTTAGGTTCTTTAGGATTTTCACTGTCAAGCACGGATCTCACTTTAAATACCAACTATCTCTCAAGAGGTGTTCTTGTACTTATTTCCTCAAGTCTACCTTGATAGGTATGAGGGAAAAGATCCCCGGTCCTCTACTTAAAGCATCTGCCAGTACATTCTCTTTTCCTTTAATGTATGAAATTACAAAGTCATACTCACTTGAGAATTCACTCCATCGTCTTTGCCTAACATTCAAGTCTCTTTGAGTAAACAAATATTGTAAACTTTGGTGGCCACTCTTGAGCTTAAAGCTTCTCCCTACCAGGTAATGTCTCCAAATCTTTAAAGCTAGTAACATGGCGGCTAACTCTAAATCATGCGTAGTATAATGTTCTTCATGTGGCTTTAATTTTCTTGAAGCATATGCTATTACGCCTCTATCCTGCATTAATACTGCACCCAATCCTTGTTTAGATGCATCGGTACACACAGTGAAATATTTTTCCATATCAAGTACTCGCAAAATTGGTGCACTAGTCAATAATCTTTTAAGTTCGAAAAATGCTTTATGACATTTCTCAGTCCATTCATACCTAACACCTTTGCGCTGGAGGGTTGTGATAGGCTTCGCAATCTTGGAGAATCCTTCTATAAACCTTCGATAATAACCTGCTAAGCCCATAAAACTGCGCACTTCTTGTGCATTCTTAGGTATCGGCCATTCCATGATTGCTTTCAATTTTTTAGGATCTACTGCGAATCCTTCACCAGATATAATATGTTCCAAGTAATGAATCTATTTTTGAAAGAAAGAACACTTGGATAACTTCCCATATAACTGGTGTTCCCTAAGGCAAGATAATACTATCCGAAGATGTTCTTCATGTTCTTTCTCATTCTTAGAGTATATGAGAATATCATCTAAAAAGACTTGTACAAATTGACGATATATTTGCGTAAAATTGGACACTAGGTCCAAACTCCATGTTGTGATGCTTAGATGAAGACACCAATATTTTTATTGGGTTCCTCTTTTGGAGAGGTGCAAGATTGATCTAAAGATCATCTTGATTTGATGAGCTAAACATTTATTTTGAATTTATTTTTAATACTTTCAAAATATGTGCAAGTCGGCTTTGAGGTTTTACACCCCCAACAAATGCGTCACACACCCTCAGTGATGGATATAAATAAAGTCAACGTTGGAGGACATTTCGCTCATCTCCTCATCACACATATTTCTCTCTCTACTTTTGATTGGTTCGAGCTACTTGGAGGCAAATTTGCGGTTCACACTTGGGAGAAGGACGAAAATATTTTCCGCTGCAGCTAGGGTTTCTACTATAGGTTTGACCAGCATTGACTTTGGTCAACGCATGGTCTAAAGGAGTTGAATTTTTGCATAGAGTTTGATTTATGCAATCTGTAGTTTTTGGCACAAGAACTGAGGTCAAAGGTTGACTGTAGACTGTGCTGCATTGACTTTTACTTGCTGCTTTTTTTGCGTTGACTTTTCTGGGGTTGACTTTGAGTTGACTGTTTTGTTGTTTTGAGGGTTGTTGTGACACATTCTGGGCTGGTTGACCAAGGAGACTTTGCTGGTTGAAGCATCCTGCTGATTGCCGTAACGCACCAACAAATATATATTTTTCTGGCTTGTCTTTTGTTGATCCTTTGGTATGTTCTATCTGCATTTTACTTAATGATTTATGTGATTGTTGTCTAGTATTGAAGAGAAAGTAAAGTTGCATCAAGCATATAACATCTACATAAATTTACATGGTATCAGAGCTGAGGTGAAGACAAAGTCCTAATTTGTAGCAATCACCGAAGAAGAAAATGGGTTCCACAAACTATGGCTTCAAGGACGATGACAAATTGACTGGGAATGATGACTTCCATGCTTGGAAGATGATATTGGATCTTAAATTGGAAGACCAAGATGTCATGGACTATGTATAGGGTAAAATCCAAGAACCTCCATCCACTGCTACTGCTGTGGCCAAAACAAAGTACAAGAAGGGGGAGATCAAAGCAAAGCTGATGATCAGGGAATCCATTCATAAGAGTCTGGTGGCCTACATCTCTAAGCTAGGCACATCCAAAGAGATGTATGATAAGTTGGTCTTCATGTTCAAGGCCAACAATGCAAATCAAGTACTATTCTGCAAGAATCAATTGAAGAATCTGAAGAAAGGCAGGGATGAGTCTGTTCAATCATACTTTCTGAAGTTGACCGAGATCAGGAACAATCTATTGGCTCCCAATCAGGAGACAATAGCTGATCGAGAGATGGTACTCACTGCACTTGGAGGGCTCCCATCCGAATGACATGTGTTCAACACTACGATTCTAAATAATAATGTGATACTTGACTTTGACAAAGTACTATCGAGATGCATACAAGAAGAGACAAGAATGAAGGAGTATGGAAATGAAGGAAATGCTGCCTACGCTGCTCATTCTAGAAAGAAGAACTTTGGTGGTCCAAAGAACAAAGGAAGAGCAGGGGCCCAAGGAAAGAAGGGCAAGTGTTTCACTTGTCATAGGCCAGGTCACTATGCTAGAGAATGTCCTTTCAAGAAGGATTCTCCCGATGGTGATGACAACAACAGCAACCGCAGGAATGGAAATCAAAGGAACAACAGGTTCAAGGGAAAGAGGAAGGCTCCCTCCGGCGGAAATGAGCAACCTTTCAAAAGGTCGAAAAATTCCAGGTATGAGGAATCAAATGTTGTTGATAAAAGAAATGAATTCATTCTTGTATCTGCCCTCTCCACAACATCTCCACCCGACACTATGGATGTCTGGTTGATAGATAGTGGTGCCTCAAGGCACATCACTGGGTTCAAGGAAGTACTCTCTGATATGGTTGAGAAGGATACTAATCTGGAAATTGTCCTTGGAGATAATGCCACATATCTCGTGAAAGGGACAGGGATTGTGACTCTCCACTTGTCTCAAGGTCAAGTCCTCCGCTTGCAGGATGTACTCTATGTACCAAATTTGAAGAAGAACCTTGTGTCTATATCGGCCATGGAAGACAAAGGTTTCAATGTGGCATTCATGGATGGAAAGGTGCGCATGTGGAAGAAGAGCTTCAAGGAAGCTATCACGATTGGGTTTAGAGTTGATACACTCTACCAGGTTGGAGGAAGTTCACTGGGAGCAATGACATGAGATGCTATCCGACAAACTGATAATGGCACTAAATATGAGACGGACGAGTTCAAGAACTTTTGTAAAGAAGCTAGCATTAAGAGGGAGACCGCAACTGTCTATACTCCTGAGCAGAATGGCGTTGCTAAACGACCATTGTGGAAGCTGCTCGTGCAATGCTATGTGACCAGGGTCTACCAAAGTTTTTGTGGGGAGAAGTTGCAAACACTGCTGTGTACATTCAAAATCGATGCCCACATTTCGCCTTCGACTCCAAAACTCCTGAAGAGGTTTTCACTGGTAAGAAACCTGACGTCTCACATTTTAGAGTTTTTGGATGACCTGTTTATTTTCATGTGTCGAAAGAGAAGAGGAGCAAGCTGGAAGCTTCTGGGAAGAAAGGAATGTTTGTGGGCTAACGAAACTTCGAAGGCCTATAGAGTCTATGTGCTTGGTCAAAGGGAAGTGGAGATATGCCACGATGTCACTTTTGACGAAGATGCTTCCCTGAGGAAAGTAGTCAATCTTCCGAGATTTGAGGAAGACCATGAAGCAAGGCTTGGAAATCAAGAAGGACCGAAGGATGAGACGATGCCCGATGTTGAAGGACCGATGGACCCGATTGATCCACCTCCTTCACTGGGAAACCATCATGGCTCAGGGACACTCTCGAGGATGCCCAGGGACATATGGCCACAAGGGGGACATTCCGTGAAAGCAAGAAGCCGAGTAGATACCATGGGTATCTAGCAGCCATGAGTACTTTTGTACAATCTGAGCCTGGATCTTTTGAGGAAGCCGTGAAACATCAAGTCTGGAAGGATGCTATGCACGAAGAGTATGAGTCCATAATGAAGAATGATGTCTGGGATGTGGTTCCAAGACCAAAGGACAATGCAGTTGTCACCTCGAAATGGCTCTACAAGATCAAGCATGGATCTGATAGAAGTGCTGAAAAGTTCAAGGCAAGGTTCGTTGCCCGTGGCTTCTCTCAAAAGGAAGGCATAGCTTCTCTCAAAAGGAAGGCATAGACTATGATGACATATTTGCACCTGTGGCCCGAGATACCACCATTCGATCTATTATAGCCCTTGCTTCTATGCAAGGATGGAGTCTCCATCAGATGGATGTGAAGACCGCATTTATGCATAGTGCGATAAAGGAAGAGGTATATGTGGAGCAACGTCTGGGGTTCGAAGTCCAGGATCGGGACACCCATGTCTGCAGGTTGAAGAAAGCCCTCTATGGGCTGGAGCAAGCACCCAGAGCTTGGTACGAGAGGATAGATAGCTACCTGATGAAGCTGGGCTTCACTCGTAGTAATGCTGATCAGAACCTTTACTTCAAGGTTATCAGGGAGAAGCCTCTCATTCTGGTGCTGTATGTGGATGACCTCTTCCTGACAGGTGCTAATCCTCTCATTCATCAGTGCAAGAGGGAGCTCGTTGCTGAGTTCAAGATGAGGGACCTAGCACTGATGCACTATTTCCTAGGCCTGGAGGTCTGGCAGAGACCTGGCGAGATTTTCCTTTCTCAAGGAAAATACATTGTGAAGCTTTTGGAAAGATTTGGTATGGTGGACTGCAAGTTCGTGTCGACATCGATGGAGCTCAACTTTAAGAAGTTGAGCGGCAGCGCTGCTGGGCCCGTGTTAGTGAATCCTATTGAGTATCGTCAACTCGTAGGGGCCCTGATGTTCTTAGTGAACACCTGTCCGGACATATGAGTCAACACATGGTTGATCATGACATTCACTGGGTTGGTGCCAAGAAACTCTTGAGATATCTTTGGGGCATGATAGACCATGGGCTGAGATACACTGCCGGGAGCATGGCACTCCTTGGATATACTGATGCCAAATGGGCTGGCAGTGTGGTGGATCGCAAGAGCACATTTGGATGCTGCTTCGCACGTAGATCTGCTTCGGGCAGGAAACGAGAGTTGCTAGCCTTGAGTACCACTGAGGCCGAATACATTTCAACACATATGGCTTGTTGTGAAGTCACTTGGTTGCGAAAGCTCTTCAGTGAGCTGTTCGAGCATGTGCTAGATGCCAACGTTATCCTTTGTGATAACCTGAGGGGGATTCGTTTGTCATAGAATCCCGTGTTCCACGAACAATCCAAGCATGTTGATGGCTGGTACCACTTTATCCGGGATATGGTACAGCGAGGCACCATAAGGCTCGATCATATAGGAAATGATGAGCAGGTTGCGGATATTCTCACGATGCCCTTGGGGAAGGTCATGTTCCTAACCTTCTGTGAGAATCTTGGAATCATGGAACGACCCTATTTTGAGGGTCCTGTTGGACGATGAGCTTTGGGAGCTCTGAGGGGGCCTTGGGGATAGTTCCTCGGAGCTATAAGCACACACGGGGCTAGGCTTGCCAAACCTTGTGGTGCTTCTCCCCCACCGTTATGATGATTGAGTTGGTTTGCCTTTCATGATCTGTGCCTTGTATGTATCCTACCCATTTGAGTTCCGGACTCATGGGAAGTACCTCTCATTTGGCCAATGAGGTGGGAAAAGCTAGAGACTAGTACCAAAGACTGATGGACGCATCAGAGATTGTCGTACTCTCTATCTAGGATGGCACGGTCCAACCACTTGATTTGGGATCAAGTCTAGAGAGGTTTCGAACCTCCAACTGACTTCGAGTCAGTGAAACTAACTTTGGGTTAATATATGACTCTCTTGAGTCCTAGTGAGGTTTCGAACCTCCTATTGACTTCGGGTCAGATAAACCAACTTCGGGTTGGTATGAGACTCTTTGTGAGTCCTATAGAGGTTTCAGACCTCTGGGCTGAATCTGTCAACCGGGAAGGATGTCTTTGTGACTGACCCACTTATGTTATGAAATAAAGAGGCCAGCAAAGCAAGTTATGGCGGGATGACGCACGATGTTTGATTGCACAGGTGGATGGAGTTCTCCCTAGTTGAGAGGGAGTGTTAAATTGGACAACTAGGTCCAAACTCCATGTTGCGATGCTCAGATGAAGACACCAATATTTTTATTGGGTTCCTCTTTCGGAGAGGTGCAAGATTGATCTAAAGATCATCTTGATCTGATGAGCAGAACATTTATTTTTAATTTATTTTTAATACTTTCAAAATATGGCAGGTCGGCCTTAAGGTTTTACACCCCTAGCAAATGTGTCACACACCCTCAGTGATTGATATAAATAGAGTCAATGTTGGAGGACATTTCACTCATCTCATCCTCACACATTCTCTCTCCTCTTCTGATTGGTTCGAGCTCCTTGGAGGCAGTTTTCTGTTCACACGTGGGAAAGGACGAAGATATTTCTACTGTAGCTAGGGTTTCCACTGCAGGTTTGACCAACATTGACTTTGGTCAACGCATGGTCAAAAGGAGCTGAATTTTGGCATAGACTTCGATTTTTGAAGTCCGTACATTTTGGCACAAGAATCGAGGTCAAAGATTGACCATAGACCGAGCTGCGTTGACTTTTACTTGCTGCTTTTCTGGGGTTGACTTTGAGTTGATCGTTTGGTTGTTTTGAGGGTTGTTGTGAAACATGCTGGGCTGGTTGATCAAGGAGACTTTGCTGGTTGAAGCATCTTGCTGATCGCAGTAACACACCATTAAATATATATTTTTCTGGTTTGTCTTTTGTTGATCCATTGGTATGTTCTATCAACATTTTACTTAACGATTTATGTGATTGCTGTCTAATATTAAAGAGAAAGTAAAGTTGCATCAAGCATAGAACATCTACATAAATTCACAAAAACATTGTTCATAAGGTTCATGAATATTGCTGGAGCATTGGTCAACTCAAATGGTACCACAATGAACTAATTATGCTCGAAGCGTGTTCAGAATGCAGTCTTAGAGATATCGCTTTCCTTAATTCTTAGTTGATGATAACCTAACCATAGAGCGATCTTTGGAAAGACTGCAACTCCTTTCATTTGGTCGAAGAGGTCATCAATTCGAGGCATTGGATACCTATTATTTACTGTAGCATGATTTAAATCTTTATAGTCTATGCATAACCGCAAGGAACAATCCTTCTTCTTGACAAAAATTACAGGAGCACCCCAAGGTGAAACACTGGGTTAAATGTGTCCTATATCCAATAGTTTTTCAACTGAATTTGTAATTCTTGAAGTTCTGGAGTTGTCATTCTGTAAGGTGTTTTAGAAATTGGTTCCGTAACAGGCTTTAATTCTATTGTGAGATCCAACTCTCTTTTAGGAAGTAATCCTGGTAGTTCCTTTGGAAAGACATCCAAAAATTCAGATAACATGGAATATTGTTCTAAGGATGGTCCTTGATCCTTGCTTACTTCTTGAACTACATATACCTGACAACCTTTTCTTAAGCAACACTTCATTTGCATTGTTGAGGTGAAGCGTAAAGATACTTTCCTCTTAATACCTTGTATTTGGATCGTCTCTCCTTTATCATTTATACAGAGAATTATTTTCCCGTAATAGTCTACCCATGCTTGATGAGCTTCTAACCAATCCATCCCTATGACGGGGTTGTAAGTTCCTAGGGCCGTGACATATACTTTTAACTTAGTCGAACAGATTCCTAGATCAACTTTGCATTCCTCAACACTTAAATCGATGGATTGAAGTTCTCCTGAAGCCATTTCCACCTGTCTGAAATAGTTTTGCTTGCATACTGCCAACCCACATTTATTTAATGCATATGATGAAATGAAATTATCAGTCGCACCTGTATCAAATAAGATTTTGAGTTTTATGTCGTTAATAGTATCCGAGGATTCTACTACAGTAGACTGATGTTCTGCTTGGTTGTTGTTGACTACTGCATGGATTCTATGATTGCCTTGGGTATTTGATGATGACTCTTTTCCTGCTCTATGTATTATACTTGACGAGGCTTTCAGACAGTCACGCTGAAAATGCGGTCCTCCATATCCCCAACAATTAACCTGGGATGATCCCCTTGAGTCAGATTGTGAATTTCTAGAAAAGGAGCTCTGTCCTCTTGTGCTACTTCCTCTCGCGTTTCTTCCTCTATTAGTAGTTCCTCGAGATTTCCACCGATTTGTGTTTAACGATACAACGACTATAGTATTAGCTATCATGAGAGCTCTTGCTCCTACTCCTTTTGGGGTAAATTGATTGCCATAAGGAGGTGGTCTCAAGCTACTCCCCCTGAAGAAATTTCGGGGAGTCTTTCCTGGAAATCCTGGATGTGGGGGTCCTGTCGGCCTGATATCCCTTTTGATTCCTAAATGCTCCTTTGCATAACGGGCACGGTCCACTGCCTCTACTACGGATAATGGTTTCCACATTCTAACCATGGCCCTGATTCGAGGGTTCAATCCATATACGAAACGTTCAACTTGACGTTTGTCAGTATCTAGGTAAGGAACATATTTTACAAGCTCCATAAACCTTATCTCATATTCTTCCACTGTCTTATTACCTTAGACTAACATATGGAAAGCTCCGGCTTGCTGCTCTTGAAAGTAAGGTGGCAAGTATTTTGCATGAAATATTTACTCGAACAATTCCCAAGGAACGTTGTTTGATGTGAGATGTAATTGCTTTTCTAGATTTCCCCACCAAATCAACGCACTTTCTTCAAGATGAAATATAGCGATCTTTGTTTTAGACGTAGAAAAATATTCTCTTAGTGCGAAACACTTTGTCATTCCTTCTAGCCATGCTTCAACACGTTCTCCAACTCGCCCTCTTGAAAATTCTGGGAGTTTAATCTTTTGCAGTTCCCTAGAAATATCTTCCTTCGTTTGTCTATAATCAAAACCTTTGGGCTATTCTAGATTTTTTCCTCAATGTGAGGTTGCTCTTCCTTGGCGTTGGCCATTGGCGGCCCTTTTAATGTTTCTAAGATGGCTTCCAATGAGCTCAGGTGCTGAAGCGATTGGTGTTGATGATGGTCACAGTGGTGGCGATGGTGATGGTGATGGCGATGGTGATGACAACGGTGGTGGCGTTACTGATGGCAATGCTACCCAATGGTGTTGTCGTCGCTGGTATGGCCTTACCATCACAACTTTTCCTGGATACATAATAAGATTTATGAAAATATGAGGTGCAATTTATATTTAATAACTATAATTTTCGTAAATTTAAGCTCACATACGAGTATAGTTTTTTTTTGCTTTTATTACCTGCAGGCAAGTCTTACTGGTACTGAGGTCAAGGAGGGTGGTATCGCTACCTCCTTGTCCTAATGCATGGTGTTATATCCTGATGCATAATAATTCTTAGCGAAATGCATGGGTCTTCATAGACCATAGTATTGCTTCATAATATTTGCCTAGTATTTTCTAGTCCTAACTGCAGTTATGGAGAGGTTATTAACCTTTTATATATCTATATATATATTTTGTCCTAAAAATAATTAAGGTGTGAAAAGATTGACTTTAAATGTTAATATAAATAAGTTTCTACTTTAAAATGCATTTGTTTTATTTTCTAGTCCAATCTAATAGTATTACTGCCCAATTGCATGTCAATACCACCAATGGGCATATTGAAGAATGAAAACATCAATTTGAGTATCCATTTTCAATGAGATTGACAGTTCTAATAGCAAAATGTAAAGTTGCAATTGCTGAGTCAGGTTTATAATTCTCTCTTGTCATATATATAGGTTTTGCTTTTGGACCTTCTTCAAGTAGATGAAATTATAAAAGTTACCAAAATCCATCAATTCTACTAATGGTTGATTTTTAATGTCAGATTTGCATTTATTTCCATTTTAGATTTATTTCCTTTTTAGGTATTTATTATTCTAATGCCAACGCTATCCCTACTATATTCACTATAATTACTATGTACTTTATACCTTATGTACTTTGTACCATTCAATGGATTCTGTTTTACAATATTAAGTGGAATAAACATTAATGATTATATCCATCCAATACTCTTAGCACTCATTACGAAAACAATATTAGGTTTGCATATATTTAATCTAAATGGATGAACAGATTGATAGATATTGGTGGAATTTCACCTAGTGAAGCTGTGCTGGTGATTGCTTAGATAGGTTCAATAGACCTACCCAATATATCCAATAAGACACACTAGGACTGTAACTAAAATCCAACAATGGTTTCAATTTTCGGGGTGTTTTCTACAGATGATGGTGCCTTTTTTTGCTTGATTTGTTCTTTGAGACATTTCACATATTTTGATGTTTAAGTTACACTATTTAGAGACATCACAACATTGAAGCTTTTAGAAGAATGCTATTCATTAATGAAGACACTTGGTATCTTTTTGTTATTTCAAGTAAACCTCATTTTGACAAGTGCTCCATTGACTTCACATGACTAACTACAACAATAATATATGGTCACCAATATTCATTGACAAATATTTTATAATCTTTTAAATATTTTATTTATCGGGGGAGGACTGTACGAAAGATTAGAAAGTTTTATTTTCAAAGGAAAATCTCAAATTCTCTGATCAATGAGAATTTTGGTATTTAAAATTGTTTAATTTATTTATTATTATTATTATTTTTTAATCTATTGGGATTGTCATTCATGACAAAAGTAATTTACACTTGATTAATTTTCTCATAAATGAAGTGTCAAAATATATTTTAAACAACAAAATCCGTTTTAAATAACAAAATTCAAGATTTGGCTATTTCTTTTTTTGAATTCTAGTACAAAAATCCAATACTTACTATGTTTAAGCATAATCATATAATAATTTATTTGTATATGTATTTGATGTATATATAAAAGTGATAAACGTATATGTTAATTGGACTTAATATGAATAAAAAAAATGTTGCTAACTTCTTAAATATGCTACAATGAAATATCCTTATTTCCATATACATTTCGACATTGAAACATAGAACAAAGATAGAACAAAGATAGAAACACAAAATTTAGTGTTCTATGGGGCGTCTAAATTAGTTGTTGAATCAACAACAGGATTTCACTGAATTTTGCTCACCCAAATTTCCCAGCCCTTGGATTGCCAGGATTTCACTAGTTTAAGAGCGCAATATTGTGGGTAGGCAGTCCAGCTAAAAGACAGACGAATCTTTAATTAATTACTACCTTTAACGAAGTCAGATTTGGATTTCCACAACAGCTGACAACAATGAATAACCAATGGGGCACATTAAAGATGCAACAAAGAGGAAACGATATAGTGAAGTTGGAGAAAGGGTTGATGAAATATACAGAGGGGCGTTGTGAATTATTACCACATGCGTAACGTTGGAAATAGGCGCAATTCATTTAAATTTGTAATGAAAACAACTCACGTTTTGGTTCAAATTTAATTGCCATTCGGCATTGGATGTTTTTGGAAGGCCGAGAAGGCCTCGTTTTTTTTTACTTCTAAATATATTTGCTGAATCACCAACAATTCACTAAATTTGCATGGCCAAATTCCTCATTCGAAAGAGAAAAATATCTTGAATAAGCGATCTAGGTAAAAAGAAACGAGTCTTTAATTAATTACCTCTTGTAACAAAATCGGATCTCGCCGACAACAATTAATGGCGACATCAAAGAAGAAACCAACTCAGAGCATAGCAAAATCAAAACACCTAAATTAAATAATGGACTCCGTGCATTGTTTTTGTCTTTTAAAGACCTCGAGCTGCATAAATGACCAATATCTGTGAAACTAATTTATAAACCAAATAAAAAGGGGTTGCCAATCATGCTAACCAAGATTACCAAATAAAAAGGGACTGCCAATCATGTTGATCGAGATTTTATTTAATTTTAATAAGTTTACGATTTTTAAATAAGACGGGATTGTAATGCATTGTGGATTTGAAGATGAAATAAGAAGAAAAATAATAAGTCTGTTGGTGGAGCGATTTTGGCCATAGTTCTCTCTCGATAGAGGTGGTAATCGAAGTCGAGGGCCTATAAGGTCCGAAAGAGTTTTAACCCAATGCCTCTGATACTAATGTGTAAGACCCAAAATTCGACAATTTAACCAGAGAGTTTATTGAAAAACCCTTAACTGTGCACTTTTAATTAAACATTATAAAGCCCTAATTTAGAAGTTTTATTCAGAGAATAACTGAAATTTTAAAGAAGAATTTAAATTTCAAGAGAATACTTGGTAATCGTCTGAATTTGTTGTTGTTCCTGCCACTGCAGTTACCCAAACCGACCTTTACCTCCCAGCCTATCTGGGGTCTATCTGTACGGTCTCCAGATCCAGAAGATAAATCTTTTGGCCCTCCGTGCCCAGAATTCTAAGAACAATCAGGTTCAATATCCTCCTTTGTGGCTCTGGTGTAAGTTTCTGCCCTCTCTGTGTCTCCCTTTACTCCCCAAAATCCTCCCCCATCTCTGTGCATCACCCTTCTCCTTATACCTTCCATACCAGCGTCTCCATCTTTCCCCGGGTCTGTTGTCTTCTTTGCCTTCTAGCATGTGGAGGAGCAACTCAGTTACCCGCCTCCCATGACACCCCAGAGGCGGTCTCAAAACTTTCTTAATGTATCTCGAGGTTCATATTTATATTGTTTTGATTTAATTCTTATTCAAAGTTTTATTTAAGTTTATATTTTAAATTTTAAAATGTTATAATTTGATTTAAACTTATGCTTTAATTAAAATGTTTTTAGTTTAATTCCTATTTATAAATTAATTTCTAATAAATTTAATTACTTTTATGACTTTAACTCATTTATAACTTTAATTTAGTTTTAATTTATTTTTGAGTATCTTTATTATATATTGATATATTTTTAATTAAAGGTTTAAACATATATATATGTAGGTATGTACAGGAGGTTCCTACATTTGGACTCCACTTAGTATATTTATTATATTCTAGTGAGTTTAGGGATTTATTTCGATAATTGATTCATCAACCTAAAATTAAACTTTTTATATCAATCTTAGCCAGTAGGTATAATAATGCAATACATGCAGTTCATGCATATGTAGCTATCATAAGGATGTCCCGTATGTATGCTAATATTCACATTTTATTTGTAATTGTAGGAGGGTCATTACACGACCACCTTCTGTTTCAGTGTGGACTATTGATATGGCTGTAGCCGCAGGAAGACTAAGTCCCCCTCCTCAAACTTCGTCTCAATCCTGTGCCTGTCTGCGTACACCTTTTGTTGATTTTGGGCCATCAGTAAGTTATCTTTGAGAGCCTTGAGGATATCGTGGCTCTCTTGGATCCAATCTTTGGCCTTTGGGGCCCAACTGTCTCCAAAAACAATGTCAGCAAAAACTAAAGCATCATAACCATACAAGGCACGAAAATGTGACATATCGATGGACATGTGGTGGGTGGTGTTGTAGCAGTACTCACCCAAAATGCAACCATCGAATCCATGCCCTCTGCTGCCCAGTCACGTAGTTCCATAGATATCCCTCCAGCCATTTGTTGACCCTCTCGGTTTGATTGTCTGTCTGTGCATGGTAGCTAGTGCTGGGGGTGAGCTTAATGCCCACTAACCTGAAAGGCTCCTGCTAGAATGCCCCCATGAAATGACTGTCTCTGTCACTGACTATGGTCTTGGGAAGACCATGCAAGCGAAAGACCTCCATGAAAAACAACTCTGCTACCTGTGAAGCAGATTACTAGGCTGGAATGGAAAATGAATGTGCATATTTGGTCAACCGATCTACCACCACATAGATACAATCTCTTTCCTGCACCATACGGATTCCCGTGATAAAATTCATGGAGATACTCTCCCATTTCCCCTTAGGGATGGGAAGTGGCTATAACAACTCGGCTGGATGGGTCAACTCCCCCTTGTTCCTATGACAAGCCTCAAACTCTTGCACATACCTCAACAAATCTACCTCGAGGCCTTTCCATGTGAAGCGCTATATGACCGTCATATATGTCTTCCGAAATCCGGAACCCCTGGTGTCTCGACAATGAAGAGTCATGAGCTACATGGAGAACCCTCTCCCTTAACTGTGACCTCGACACCAATAATATGCGTCCTTTGTAGTATATGATGTCAACCATCACCTTGTAACGCCCATCAGTGTGCGTACCCTCCAAAATCTCACGCGCCCACCGATCTTTGGAGTACTCCACCAACAATTGTGCCTTCCGATCATGGCAAATGCTCATGAGTGAAAGTGTCGCGGGCCTCCTAGATAATGCAGCTGCTACCACATTGTGTTTGCCCTTGACATATTCAATATCAAAACCATAGGCTTGGACCTTGCTGACCCACTTCTGCTGCCTGTCATTGGGGCCCTGTTGCCCCATAAAATGGCGAAGACATTTGTGGTTAGTCTTCACCTTGAATCTGTTGCCCACCAGATACTGCCGAAATTTGGCCAAAGCATGTTGACACCTATGATCACTAACTGGAAGAAGCTTCACGCTTCAGATTCTGAGTTGGTGGATCCTACTTTGTCAGACAACTGATTGGTTCCTTGATGTATTTGGTCAACACTAGACCAGATATATGTTTTGCAGTCAACACGATGAGCCAGTTCATGTGTGAGCCTAAGAGAGTGCATTGTGTTGCTGCAAAACACATGCTTCGTTACTTGCAGGGGACAATGGATTATGGTTTGGATTATAGACAGGGAGATGGAGTGAGATTGGCAGGGTACACTGATTCTGATTGTGCAGGTTGTGCTTCTGATAGGAAGACTTCAGGGTGTTGTTTTGGGTTGGGTTCGGCAGTTGTGTCATGGTTCAGTCGGAAGCAACAGTCAGTAGCATTGAGTTCAGTAGAAGCATAGTACATGGCAACCAGTCTGGCTAGTTGTGAGGCCATATGGCTTCGCAAGGTGTTGTTTGGCTTATTTGGTCAAGCATTGAGACCTTTAGTGATTTACTATGATAATCAGAGTTGCATTAAACTCATGGAGAATCTAGTATTTCATGATAGGTCAAAGCATATGGGGATCAAATATCATTTCATTAGAGACTATGTTCAGAAGGGAGTTGTGAAGCTTGAGTATATTCCCACAGATGAGTAGGTAGCGGACATTCTGACCAAAGCCTTACCACGGGGCAAGCATGTCTACTTCAGAGGCAAGATGAGTGTGGTGAGGAACACTTTCCTCGGTAAGAGGGAGTGTTAAAATTTGGGTATCAGAGGACAAGTGGTTCCCTAAGGCTTTGATCTTTGGCCTAGAGAAAAGTGTCCAAATATATGTAACTTTTTCTCCTAAAGTGACTTTATAAGTGGTAAAGTCAAATCTAATTTAAAAGTGACTTTATAAGTGATAAAGTTACTAAGTCTAATTTTAAAGTGACTTTAATAAAGTCAATGTGAAATTAGAAAGTGAAAAGTGACTTTGGAAATAAAACGCTAAGTGGGTCTTTATTAAAGTGGGGTGTGTTGACCACACTTTGTCAACGACTCCATAGCAGTACACCCCCATTTTTACAAATGGGACTCATCATGTTCGAGGCTCGTGTCATCCAGATTTCATCGACAGACGACAGTTTTTATAAACAATTGTAAACCCATTCTGCATGTTATGATGTAAATGATCTAAGTAAGACCGTCAATGTATGTAACAACCTAGGTAAGCCTAGTATGTTGTTGATGATCTCTATCCTAGAAGGTTTTTTGTCTCACTGATTCACGTAAGTGATCGGCAGAGTTTTTCCCTCCAGCCTCACCCCAAAGCTAGGGTGGATTTTATCATCAGCATACTAAGTGAGTCCTAGTGTTCTATCGAGTCCTTGTAAAAGTAGTTTCAACTACTTGGTCTACTAGATCATGTTTTGAGTCGCAGAATTGGATATTTATTTGAGGGTCTATACGAATGGGTATTCCCCCTTCATGTATGTAAATGTATTATCTCATGTAAAAGAGGGTTGGAAAAATAATTATAATCCCCTCTTAGTCAATTAATTAAATTTTCTGGTCAATTAACTAATAAAATCCTAAACCAGAAATTTAATTAATCTAGGGTCCTAAATTAGGATTAAATCTTTAAAGGCAAAATTTGTTGGTCCTTGGAAAATGATTTTGATAGCCCCAGGCCAAGGGAATATTGAGAATTTTAAGAAATATTGGACCCTTGGGCCTTGGTGGTTAAGTCAAGGTCAAAATTTTGGGGTAATTAACTCAAAAATAATATTTTTAAGTTAATTAAAATTGAATTAAATGATAAATTCGTTTTTTCCTCAAAATTTTAATTTCAACGCTCCGAATTAAAAGATAATTAAATCTTTTGGACGGTTGAGATTATTTTGACGAGGATCATCCAAACTAGCCGTTAGAGATCTTGTCCTATAAATTTAGAGGTCTTTCTCATTCTTGAATCATCCGATCTCAGGATCGTGCACTTGCTCTTAGAAGCTCTTGTAAACTTTTGAGGAATAAAGCATAAAGACTTTGGGGTTACAAATCTGGATGTTCCTTCTCAGATCTATGTGGTGAATTGTCTCTAAACTCTGCTACTTTGTTTCTTGTATTTTATGTTTGATGGCCTTCATGGATTAATCTGCATACATGTATCTTGTGCAGTTTTCTGGGTTTATAAAATAACATTCTGATTTCTCTGAAAGGGTCTCATGTTGTTTTCTTAAATCTCTATCGATCTAAGATTCAGATCTAGGTGTGCAGGGAATTTTTTTTTTAAAATTGGGCGTCTGGGGAAGTCTTTGATTGGACCAGCCGACTCTCAATAAACATAAATCTGATAAGCTCTTTATTTGCTAAATTCCAGGTCTATTTTATGATATTTGTGATTTTGCAGGGTTTCAAAGGCTTGTGCCTCATTTAAAAATTTTAATTTCTAAATTGTGCTGAAACGGATTCAGATCTGACCATGAGGGTTTTAAATTTGTAAACTAGTTTGTATATTTGTAAATTTTTCAAGATGGTAAGGGTTTAATTGTGTGTGTATCTTCAGATTTGACTGGTTTCTTGCAGGTTCAGGGTTCAAATTGAATTTTTTTTTAGATCTAAGGCAGATCTAGCCTCCAAAGGCCAGATCTGGCCTCAAATCCCTCCTGTGGACGAATCTGGGCAATATTTGATTCAAGGAGCATAATAAATTGAGCTTAAGTGAAGATATTTTAATTTATCGGATGGGAATTTATGTGTATTGGGTTCTTTAAATTATTCTGCCTCTGCATGATATGTTGCCTACCCTTAATCGAACTTTAGATCTGCTCTCACAGTCCAGCATCATTCTGCCTTCACGCTGTGGTTATCTTTTTATCCCTCCCATCGAACAACATTACTCTCCTCATTTCCTCACGCGTCAACTATCCCCTTTGCCGTCCAGCAAAGTTCACTTCTCCACCGTCCAAACCATTCTCCAGCTCTGTTGCCATCCTCATCTCTGTCATCAAAGCCTCCCTCACTCCTTATCTGCGTCCAACCATTGCTCTTCTTGCTGCGTTAGCATTTCTTCTAAATCGAATCCGCGTCCATACTGCATCTCCACCACCGCGGACCTGTTCTCCTGATATCCCTTGCTTGTCTGTCGATTTGCTCCCGCTCCATTTTCCTTCGTGAGCTCGATCTCTGCTGCGACCTTCCATGCCATTGTTCCTATCTGCTCATCGAATATTCATTCTTTCACGCCGTCAAATTTCTTCATCGCCGTCCAACCTGCAACTGCAAAACAAACAAAAACAAAACACACACATAAATTCTTTAAACCTCGCGTGCATGCGTTAATCCCTTTATCGGTTTCATTTTTTTTGTAAAGGTTTAGTCTAGCTTTAAACGTTAACATTCGATTTTATTAAGTGTATATATTTTAGCTTTACGACTTTAATATTTAGTTCGATTTTTGTTGGAGTTTGTTTAATAGCATTAGATTTGTAGTTTATATGTTTGATTACATTAGTTCATGTTAATTAGGATTTAAATAGATTTCATTTTTAATTGTTTTGGTTTTAATTTAGTTTAGGAGTTTAAATTCGATTTTTGTACATTCTATTTTTTAGTTTAGATTTTAAATTTGGTTTTAGACTTAGATTTTAATTTTAGTTTTTTTTTTATTTAGAATTTTGTTTTAAATAAATAAAATAAAATAATAAAAATAAAAAAATTTCAAAAAATCCTAAAAATCTATAAAATACAAAAATACAAAATTATAAATTTTCTATAGTCAAATGTGCTAAAGTTTTTTGTTTTAAAGTTTGATTGTGGAACATTTTGATTTTCGAACTGGGTTATAATTGGAATATCTTATTTTTCGGAAATTTTCAAGCATCTGGCATTCGCATGTTATTGTTATTCATGGTTGTGGCATTTTCAATTAAATATCATTGTGATCAATCGTGTTTTAATAAGCAGCAGTTAATCGTCACTTGCTTATAATTGCATAACGGGATTTTGTTTGACTCCATAAGGCACTGGTCTTAAACGTGAAATCTAATTTAGATCTGTGGAATCTCGTTCATTTCTATCAAGTATTTGATGTTTTAGCTGTGTCTACTAGATTTATCATCCTCATTCATAATAGGGTCTACCTCCCTTAGCTTGCAAGGAGACAACTTAAATAGAGAGATTGGGGATAAAGGTAACAGCCCCCAATCTGAGCCATTGTCGCGGTGCCTTGACAATTTGTGCGACAACAGGGTGAATTCAAAATAGAAATTGAGAATTAAATGCACATTTAATTTCAGCCCTAGATCTAAAGCTATCTCAGCCATTGGATTTAGGGATTCCACAAAAGTCACTTAGGGTTAGGTTAAAGGAGGAAAAGAAGAGAAATGACCATTCAATATTTTCATGAGCAGATTGAGAGAGAAGGAGAAGAGATCAAGGAGATTTCTGAGCAGCGAAGTTAAAGGAGAGCAGAACCTTGGCACACATACTGAGGCAACATTCAACAAATCTGTACAGCAAGGTTGGCACATAGTTCAAGGCAGTTTTGTGCACAGTTTTCAAGGCAGAACCGTACAGTAGCTTCGACACACATTTCTAGGCAGCCGTACAGCAGTTCTGGCACAAATTTCGAGGTTCATTTATTGCTGGTTTCGAGGCATAATTTTGAGGCAGTCTGTACAACATACTGTTATCCATGTGCACAGAAACCGAGGCAGAAACTGTACAACATTTATTGTTTCCCCTCTGCATGCAAATCAAGGAGGCCATACAACAACATTTATTGTTGTTCTGCACGCAAATCGAGGAGGCTGTATAGCAGCATTTATTTTTGTGTTTTTTGGGCATGAAAATCAAGGAGTCCGTACAACATTTATTGCTATTCCTGTTTTACTGTTTGAACAATTTCCGAGGTGGTGGTTAAGCACGGAAAACAAGATAAGTTGTATTTGTTTGGTTGCTGGAATTTTCTGTATATTTCTATTTCACTGTAAAAGCAAATTATCAAAAATAAAGAAAAGCTCTCGAACTAGTTTTCCCCAAGAGTTGTAGGGGGTTTTTCCAGGTTCATTGACCAAAAATTGTGTCATTTTCTGTTGTGTGTGGCTGAAATAATTTCTAAGTTTTATTTCTACATTTTCCAACACTTTTGAAATTTCTAGAATTTGTGTTTTCAGACAGGTTGTTGAATGTATGTTTATGGGAATGGGCATTTAACTATATGGGAGTAATAAGGAGAAATTGATAACCGGGGTTGGGCTCAAAATTTCTACATGGTATCAGAGCTTGGGTGGCTGAAAAGTGCAATTTGGGACAGCAAGTGAAAAATTACAGCAAGCTTATATTTCACACAGGAAACTGAACTTTTACCACAACATTGAAATTTTCAGTTTGTTAGGACAACAAGCATGTTTGGGCTTGAGGGTGATGATAGGTTGGATGGGCAGAGCAACTGCAATGCATGGAGGGAGAGAATCCAAAGCATCTTTGAGGAGGCAAAAGTCTGGGGTATCATGGTTCACACCGCACAATGCCCAGGAGCAGTGCCTGCTGACCCTGTTCAGCTGGCAGATTTTAATAAGAAGAATGCCAAGGGAAAGAGACTGATTCTGGATGGTGTTAAAGACCATGCCATTCCTCATGTGAGAGCCTTGGCCAATCTCTACCAGAGTACCCATGAAAATAGAAAAATGGTCCTATGGGAGAAGCTGAAGGCCATTAAGATGGCTAAGACTAATAGTGTTATAGCATACCTCACAAAGATCACTACTATGAGAGGTGAGTTGGCTGCTGTTGGAGATACCATTCCACCCATTAATCTCTACCAGAGTACCAATGAAAATAGAAAAATGGTCCTAAGGGAGAAGTTGAAGGCCATTAAGATGGCTAAGACTGATAGTGTTACAGCATACCTCACAAAGATCACTACTGTGATAGATGAGTTGGGTGCTGTTGGAGAGACCATTCCACCCATTGAGTTGGTGCGGACTACATTGAATGGCCTTCCCAAGACATGGGAGAGTTTTGTGGATGGGATTGTTGCACGGGAAAACCTTCCCACTTGGGAGAGGTTGTGGGATGATTGTATTCACAATGAAATCAGAAAGAACTAGCTTGGGACATCCAAACCAGTTGAGGAGGATGACAATGTAGCATTGTTAGCAAGGGGCAAGAAGGGAAAGGGAAAGAAGCAAGCTTCCACAAGTGCAGGTGGGGGCAAAGGCAAAGGTAAAGGTAAGCAGCAGGTGAACAAGGAGGACTTTTCCAAAGTCAAGTGTTGGAATTGTCAGAAGTTGGGACACTATACAGTTGTGTGTCTGGAGAAGAAGAAGAAGGGAAAGGACAAGACCTGGCAGCATTAGCAGAGATAGAGGACTTTTCAGAGAGCTTTGACCGGGATTTTGGGTTCTTAGCTTTTGAGTCCAGTAGTGCAGGATCATCTGCCACACAGGTTGAGAGGGAGTGTGCGCTTCCCTCCACTAGCGGAGCATCTTCAGGTATTTGGTATGTTGACAGTGGGGTTTCCCGTCATATGATAGGAGTCCGTGAGTACTTCTCGGAGCTTTCAAAGAGTGGCACTGATATAGAGGTAGTACTCGGAGACGATAGCATTGTTAGAGCAGTCAGTGTGGGGACATTGACATTTGATAGGGAACCCAAACCTCCCTTGAAAGTGTCGGATGTTCTATATGTGCCAGGGATGAAGAAGAACTTTATATTTGTCTCAGCATTGGAGGACAAAGGGTATGAGGTATTGTTCAGGAGAGGATAGGTGCTTATATATCCCAGGGGCGCTCCAGCTGATTCAGCTAGAGTGATTGGTGTACGCCATGCCAAGGTGTACAAGTCTTCATTTCAGCTCCTTATGGCATTGAGCAGTAGTATGGCAGCAGAGCTAGCAGTTCTGAGCTGTGCGAGATTTGGCACCGCAGGATGGGGCACATGTATCATAGGGCCTTGAGGACATTGCGGGAGATCACTACTGGTGTGCCAGATTTTAGTTCTGATCACATTGATACATGCAGAGGATGTGCTATGGGGAAGTTTGCCAAATCCCCTTTTCCCAACAGTGGCAGCAGATCGACTGGGATTCTTGATTTGATTCATACTGATGTGAGCGGTCAGATGTCTCAAGTTTCCTTGAGTGGATATGAGTACTATGTTTTATTCATTGATGATCACTCCAGGAAGACCTGGATTTATTTCTTGAAGACCAAGAGTGAGGTCTTCAAGCGGTTTCAAGAGTTCAGAGCTCTTGTGGAGACTCAAACAGGTCGAAAGATCAAGTCCCTCAGGTCGGACAATGGAGGGGAGTATACCCTTGGTGAGTTTGTTGATTATTGTGCGGAGGCAGGCATCAGGAGGGAGTTCACAGTTCCTTACAACTCCCAGTAGAACGGGGTTGCGGAGAGGAAGAACAGATCCATTGTTGGGGCTGCCAAAGCCATGCTACATGATCAGGGGTTACCGTTGTTTTTGTGGGCAAAGGCCTGGAACACTACTGTGTATTTGCAGAACAGGAGTCCACATCGTGCCTTGGGGCATGTGACTGCGGAGGAGGCTTTTTCTGGGAAGAAGCCTGATGTTGGTCATTGTCGTATCTTTGGGTGTATTGCATACTCCTACGTACCCAAGGAGAAGAGGACCAAGCTAGAGCCCACTGCAGAGAAGGGCATCTTTGTGGGCTACAATGAGACCTCGAAAGCCTTTCGGATTTATATTCCTGCACGGAGGACTGTTGTTGTCAGGCGTGATGTGAAGTTCGAGGAGGATAGGGCTTTCAGAAGGTCACGGGAGTTAGAGTATCTGGATTCACCAGACCCTCAGGAGCAATTGAGTCAGTCACAGGGATCTAGTGCGCAAGGATCAGGAGGTACATCGATTACGGTGTCAGGTCCATCAGTGAGCAGTGGCTCGCAGAGTCACAGGGGTGGTGCTTCGGGCAGTATGCAGAGCAGTCCACTGAGCAGTTCACTAGGTAATCCACTGATGGACAGTTCACACGGTACTTCAGCATCTACAGGCATAGGTTCAGGGAAGAGGACAATAGACAAACATTCAGGAGTTCAGGCTTCTGATGAGGATGAGGATTCTCCCACTCCGGTGCAAGAAGTGTGCTCAGGGAAAAGGAAGCTCAAGTGGCTTCAGGATACCTTGAGAGAGGCCACATCTGTTGCTGGGCCGAAGAGACAGGTTAGAGAGAGCAGACCACCTGAGCGGTTCTGTAGCTATATGGCAATGGTTGCTAGCATCGTTGACTCCGAGCCTTCTAGCTATGAGGAGGCAGCTAGCCAGCAGGTCTGGAGAGAGGCCATGCAGGAGGAGTATTCTTCTATCATGAAGAATGATGTTTGGGAGGTGGTGTCGAGCATTGAGGGAAAATCCTGGTTACTTCCAGATGGCTTTACAAGATAAAGCACGCTGCAGATGGCAACATTGAGAAGTTCAAGGCAATGTTTGTGGTTAGAGGGTTCTCCCTGGTAGAGGGAGTAGACTATGAGGAGACCTTCGCTTTCGTGGCTTGATATACTTCCATTTGCTCCATTATATCGATAGCAACAGAGATGGGTTGGAAGATCCACCAAATGGATGTGAAGACCGCATTTCTCAATGGCTTCATACAGGAGTAGGTGTACATTGAGCAGCCACAGGGCTTTGAGGTGCATGGGAAGGAGTCTCATGTATGCAGATTGAAGAAGGAACTATATGGCTTGAAGCAAGCTCCTAGAGCTTGGTACTCCAGGATTGATACGTACTTGCAGGAGATGGGTTTCACAAAGAGTGATGCAGATCCGAACCTATACTTTATTGTGATAAGTGAGGAGCCTCTCGTTCTAGTGCTGTATGTGGATGACTTGGTCATTATGGGTGCAGAGAGACTCATAGAGGGTTGCAAGAGAGATCTTGCTTCGGAGTTCGAGATGATGGACATTGGCTTGGTGCATTACTTTTTGGGATTGGAGGTGTGGCAGGAGGAGGGGCATTTCTTTCTGGGACAGGGGAAGTATATTGTGGACATTCTTAGCAGAATTCACATGGAGGATTGCAAACCCATGTCGACACCTATGATCACTAACTAGAAGAAGCTTCATGCTTCAGATTCTGAGTTGGTGAATCCTACTTTGTATAGTCAATTGATTGGTTCCTTGATGTATTTGGTCAACACTAGACTAGATATATGTTTTGCGTCAACACGATGAGCCAGTTCATGTGTGAGCCTAAGAGAGTGCACTAGGTTGCTGCAAAACACATACTTCGTTACTTGCAGGGGACAATGGATTATGGTCTGGATTATAGACAGGGAGATGGAGTGAGATTGGCAGGGTACACTGATTCTGATTGGGCAGGTTGTGCTTCTGATAGGAGAAGCAGTTCAGGGTGTTGTTTTGGGTTGGGTTCGACAGTTGTGTCGTGGTTCAGCTGGAAGCAACAGTCAGTGGCATTGAGTTCAGCAGAAGCAGAGTACATGGTAGCCAGTCTGGCTAGTTGTGAGGCCATATAGCTTCGCAAGATGTTGTTTGGCTTATTTGGTCAAGCATTGAGACCTTTAGTGATTTACTCTGATAATCAGAGTTGCATTAAACTCATGGAGAATCTAGTATTTCATGATAGGTCAAAGCATATGGGGATCAAATATCATTTCATCAGAGACTATGTTCAGAAGGGAGTTGTGAAGCTTGAGTATATTCCCACAGATGAGCAGGTAGCGGACATTCTGACCAAAGCCTTACCACGGGGCAAGCATGTCTACTTCAGAGGCAAGATGAGTGTGGTGAGGAACACTTTCCTCGGTAAGAGGGAGTGTTAAAATTTGGGTACCAGAGGGCAAGTGGTTCCCTAAGGCTTTGATCTTTGGCCTAGGGAAAAGTGTCCAAATGTTTTTAACTTTTTCTCCTAAAGTGACTTTATAAGTTGTAAAGTCATCTAATTTAAAAGTGACTTTATAAGTGATAAAGTTACCAAGTCTAATTTTAAAGTGACTTTAATAAAGTCAATGTGAAATTAGAAAGTGAAAAGTGACTTTGGAAATAAAACGCTAAGTGGGTCTTTATTAAAGTGGGGTGAATTAAAAATAGAAAGTGAGAATTAAATGCACATTTAATTTCAGCCCTAGATCTAAAGCTATCTCAGCCATTGGATTTAGGGATTCCACAAAAGTCACTTAGGGTTAGGTTAAAGGAGGAAAAGAAGAGAAAGGACCATTCAATCTTTTCATGAGCAGATTAAGAGAGAAGGAGAAGAGATCAAGGAGATTTCTGAGCAGCGGAGTTAAAGGAGAGCAGAACCTTGGCACACATACCGAGGCAACATTCAACAAATCTGTACAACAAGGTTGGCACATAGTTCAAGGCAGTTTTGGGCATGGTTTTCAAGGCATAATCATATAGCAGCTTCGACACGCATTTCCAGGTGGTTGTATAGCAGTTTTGGCACAGATTTCGAGGTGCATTTATTGCTGGTTTTGAGGCATAATTTTTGAGGTAGTCCATACAACGCACTGCTATCCCCTATGCACAAAAACCGAGGCAGAAATCGAATAGCATTTATTGCTCTCCCTCTGCACGCAAATTGAGGAGGCCGTACAACATTTATTGCTGTTCTACACGCAAATCGAGGAGGTCGTACAACAACATTTATTGCTGTGTTTTCTGGGCACGAAAATCAAGGAGTCCGTACAACATTTATTGATGTTCTTGTTTCACTGTTTGCACAATTTTCGAGGCAGTGGTTAAGCACGAAAAACGAGATAAGTTGTATTTGTTTGGTTGTTGGAATTTTTTGTGTATTTCTATTTCACTATAAAAGCAAATTATCAGAAATAAAGAAGAGCTCTCGAACTAGTTTTCCCCAAGAGTTGTAGGGGGTTTTTCCAGGGTCATATTGACCAAAAATCAGCGTGTCATTTTCTGTATGTGTGGCTGAAATAATATCTGAGTTTTATTTCTGCATTTTCCAACACTTCGAAATTTCCAGAATTTGTGTATTTTGAAATATCTATTATTTCCATGTTGTTGAATGTATGTTTATGGGAATGGGCATTTAACTATATGGGACTAATAAGGAGAAACTGATAACCAGGGTTGGGCTCAATATTTCTACAATTAGAATATGACCTCTAATGCGGAAGGAGCTTCTGACACTCGAAAGCGATGTGGTGACCATCCTGAGATAATACTGTGCCAAATCCCTCACCTGATGCATCACACTCCAAGGTGAAGGGCTGAGTGAAATCCAGGAGTGCTAATACTAGATAGCTGCTCACAACCTCCTTAAGGCGCTTAAATGCTGACTGTGCTCTATCTGTTAATGTGAAAGCCCCCTTCTTGGTCAGATCTGTGACAAGAGTTTTCAATTGTGAGAAGCCCTTCACGAACTTCTGTAATAGGTGCATATGCCCACAAATCCCCTCAACTTAGTCACATTCCGGGGCATTGGCCAATCTTGGATGGCCCTGGTCTTCTCCTCATGCACCCTCACTCCATCCTCCCTAATAATATGCCCCAAATAGAGCATCTCTATCAACCCGAACTCACACTTGGACAGTTTGGCATAGAACCGTTGCTCCTCTAAAATGTGTAACACTACCTCCAAGTGTTGTAGTTGCTCCTCCTAGGTCTTCGTGTAAATCAGGATGTCATCGAAGAATACCAACACAAAATTTTGCAACTACTCGTGGAACACATGGTTCATGCAGGACTGAAAGGTGGCAGGTGCGTTGGTTAGCCCAAAGGGCATAACCAAGAACTCAAAATTCCCATAGTGGCATCTGAAGGTTGTGTTGGGGATGTCCTAATCCCTCACTCTGATTTGGTGGTACGCCGAACGCAAGTCTATCTTAGAGAAGTACTTGACTCCTCTAAGCTCATCCATCAGCGCATCAATGTGTGGAATGGGATAGCGGTTCTTCAGGGTCTTCTTGTTGAGCGCTCGATAATCTATGCACATGCACATGCGCAATGTCCCATCCTTCTTCTTCACCAAAACAACTGATGAAGCAAAGGGACTAGAGCTCGGTCTAACGTGCCCAAGTGCCAACAACTCCTTAATGACACGCTCAATCTGATCCTTGTAGGCTTTGGGATGCCTATAAGGAGTGGTGATAATTGCCTGTACCCCGGGCTCTACCTTAATGGTGTGCTCAAATCCTTTGTCAGGGGGATGCCCTGGTGGTATGTCCCCAAACACTACCAGGTACCTATCCAAGATGGCTTGTATGTCGGGGTGAGGTGACTTGGGCTGTCCCCCAGCCTTTGAAATCCTCAACTCCACCGCCCATGCTATTTCCCCATGCCTCAAGTCAGCCTCCATCCTATGCGCTGAAACTGTCTATGGAGGATATGAATATATACCTCGAAGAACAACCAACTTGTCATCTGGTTCGTTGAACTACATCTCCAACTTCCTCCAATCCATAGTGACCCAACCAAGGGAGTAGAGCCACTGGACACCCATCACCACGTTGGTGTCTGACACATCCACAACAAAAAAATGATCTCTCACCAAGTAGTTCCCCATGGTCACTGTCAAAGCGGGGACATATTGAGTACACTGCATGGTCCTATCCCTCGGCACAAGGACTGAAAACCCCTCAAACTCCTCTGTAGTTATACCTCGCCTATGAACCATCTGTTCGTCAATACAGTTGCGGGTAGCCCCACTGTCTACCAAAACCGAGATATGCTGCCCAAGGTTACTTGGGAGCGGGAGCACCATTTTCAAAAGCTCCCGGTTCGGAGCGTTTCGGGGAGCGTTTTTTTTAAATATATATATTTTTTATATTTTGATGCATATATGTCAACAAAAGCATGTAGAATGATGAATTAGACATAAAAAAACATAAAAACATAGATTGAATCATATACCATCAATCATCTAGAAGTTATAATCTTCATCAACCACGCCCACAAGTTGGAAACATACAACATATTGACTCTTGAGTCTCACGAATCATCAATCTGAAGATTTCAAGCTTTCAAAATTCAATATATAACATTTATGATCATTGATATATAACATTTATCATCATTGATTTCAAATTTCAATATATAAATTTTATCAACATTGATATATATCATAATTTATTTATCATCATTGATTCATTGATTTCAAAATTCAATATATAACATTTATCATCATTGATATATAACATTTATCATCATTGATTCATTGATTTCAAATTTCAATATATAACATTTATCATCATTGTATATATCATTTATCATCATTGATTCATTGATTTCAAAATTCAATATATAACATTTATCATCATTGATTCATTGATCACCATATAACTTTCATGAAGCATCATATTCATAATTCATAATGACTTATAAACTTATAAATGCCAACTTCAAAGTTTCACTTTTCAAATTCAAACTTCAAACTTAAATTGTCATTAAATATGAAAGAGTCAAGTTTCAATTGTTCAACAGTTATAAAAGATAAAAACTACTAGAAAATAGAAAAGACTAGTAAACAACAAATCTATTTTATCTATTGGCTGGCCCCTTGCCACG
This sequence comes from Pinus albicaulis, assembly GCA_034641835.2. Classification (NCBI taxonomy): domain Eukaryota; kingdom Viridiplantae; phylum Streptophyta; class Pinopsida; order Pinales; family Pinaceae; genus Pinus; species Pinus albicaulis. The sequence continues at coordinate 874,006,882 of CM076579.1, forward strand.
CCCATGAGAAATGTCTAATTTGTGAGAACCACGAGGCAATGGTGGTCTTCTAGTACTCTCAAGAGTACCACGTCCACGACCATGACTAGAAGGCGGAGGGCAACGTGAGGATGTAGGTGGAGGCTGAATCTGCAAAGGAACAATAGTTGGATATCGAGCACTGGCACTGGCACCCGCATTGCTACTGGATGGTGGGACTGGCCCTATGTGTGGTGGTGCTGCTGATGCTTCATCATCATCCCTCAAAAGTTCTGCTTCCAATTCTTCCATATGCACATTGCCGTCCTTCAGATTATCATCCTCTGGGTTGTTGTCCCAGACTTTATATGATTGATCCTCATATGCCCGATCACAGTAATGACTCAACAACCTCAAGTTGTAATGCACATAAACCAAGCTTTCAACTCGGTTTTCATTTAGCCTGTTTCTTCTCACATTATGTATGAAGCTGTAGGTGCTCCAACACCTCTCTGCAGAAGAAGTATTCACAACTTGTGAGAGAATTTTTTTTGCCAACTTTGGCAAAAGTCCCATGCTGCCATATGCTTCCCACCATGTGAGAGCATCAAATCTGTCTCTGTCTTCCATTGCATGGAAAGAACCAAAGTTACCAGTGCAACTGAAGTATCTGCCTAATTCCATGCGCAATGTAGCACACTCCTCCCTGTCGGGACCAACTTGTCTAATGCCTTCATGTATCCCTGTTGTGCCTCTGGATCTGTGTGAGGTTTGATCCTAACCCCACCTCCAGGTGCAGGTTGGCCCAACCAAGATGGAGAGTAGTATTTTGGCATAAGGATATATGCCAAGGCATGTAGTGGAACATTGAGTTTATTCCATTGTGCACACACACAGTCGTGAATCATTGCATACAAGTTGGGATCATTATCCTTAACAACATCTTTTATTTCGCTGAACATGCTATCCATTTGCTCATAAACCTCCCCAATCACTGGTTTATCTGTATCTGAAAAACGAATCATGTGATAAATGGGCTTGGTGAAGTTCAAAATTTCCCTCACACATGCCCAAAACAAAGGGTCAAGGGCGGTCTCCTCCACATGTTCAAAACCTTGCCTGTCAACTATTGTCGCTGCCTTGTCCTTTAATACCTGCCAGTGTGGGCTTGATACCATTGCAGCCAATGACTCTCTTACCTTCAAAAGGCGCCTGAAGGTGAGGTAATAACTAGCAAATCTAGTCTTTGCTATCTTCAACAACTCCAATTTGGAGTGAGTACAGAAAAGCCCATGGGTATTGCTATGATTTGTAATAAATTTTATCATTTTTTTACCTTTCTTGTACAAATCACCAAGCCATTTGAATTGAGGTTTGTTGTTTTATAATGATATCATGCATCAAAAGGTTCATTGTGTGAACCAAACACCTAGACCAAAATATGTTGGGGTATTTATCTTCAATAATTGCTCTCGTTGCCTTACAGTTAGCAGCATTATCAGTGATGACTTGGCTGACATTGTATGGCCCAATATTTTCAATTATTTCAAGTAATGGTTCTACAATGTTAGTGCTGGTCTTGAATTTGTCTGAATAATCATATGCTGAAAGGAATATTGCACCACTAACCGACACAGCCAGAACACTTATCAATGGCTTTCCTTTTACATTGGTCCATCCATCAGATACAATGGACACCCCTTGCTCATTCCAAGAATTTGTCATTCTAGCCAAAGAATTGTTTATTTTAGCTCTTTCATGATCAAGTCCCATGGTTCTGGCCTTGTCATACCCAGGGCTCCTGTATCCTTTGGGGGCATCATTAATGGCAGAAACCATTTCATGCCAATAAGGTGAGCGAAGAACATTGAATGGCACCCCACATGCATATAGAAATCGGAAATTTTTTGAATCCACATCATTCCTACACCCTTCGTCAAGGAAATTGGATATGGTTCTACGCCTTAAGGAGGTGTTTGGTCCAGGTGTGCCTCCATATCCACTGCCATGGGTGGAAGTTGATGGACTTCTTTGTCCATGATGTGATGGACCTGATGGTGTATAAGAATCAATGAAACCCCTAGATCTTTTAAATCTCTGTAGGGCAGCCTCCTCTTCCTTTCTATATTTCTCTCTCTGTGTTGCTGGCACACTGACACAAATTTTGATTCCTAGATTTTTGTTTCCATCCCCTGGCATTTTCCCACAAAGGTGCCTTCTGGCACGGGTGTATGAACTTGTGTATTCTTTATTGCAATGGGGGCAAAGAAATTTAGTGGTTCCACCACCTTTCCCTCCTTCCTGCCTCTGAACATATTTCCACAAAGGTGTTTGACTTTGGTCTTGTCTAGTTGGGGTATCTGTGGCCTCATGTTCTTCACTCTCCCCTTCCTCCTCAGCATACTCCTCCTCCTCTTCAGGATTTTCATCAAATCCACTATAGCCCACTTCTTCATCCTCCTCTTCTCTAATGGGCCTCTTTTTTCTACTCTCCAACACCATTATTACAAAGAAAGGAACCAACATGAAGAAAATCCCTAGCCATATAGCCATGATGTTTCAAGTTTCAAGTTTCAAGTTTCTAGCCTGCAAAAAAAATGAAGGAATGCCAAATGGGAATGGGAAATGCAACATAGGAAAAAAACAATGCAATTTTTCACTTTTCAACACACTAGAATGCAATATTGAGAAAAAAAATCAAGTTTTCATTTTTGAACAATTTAAAAACAATTCCTAGAAAATAAAAAACTAGATTAGAAGACCTACCTCTTTCTTGCAATCCTCCTCTTGCTTGCAAACTTGCTCTCTCCTTGGCACTTCCGCTCTCCAACTCTCCAAATCGCTCTGCTCCTCTTGCTCCTCTTGCTCTCCAAATCGCTCTCCTCTTGCTCCTCTTTGCTCTCTCACTCTCAACTAAAACAATAAAAATAAAATGAGGGGGGTGCGCTGTTTATTTACCCAACCCCCCTCCCTCATTTCCAAAAAAATATCTAAAGTTGACGCCAATTTTTTCCGCTCGGCAGGAAGCGCTTCTTATGTCGGGGAGCGTTTGGGAGCGAACACTCCCCGACCGCTTCCCCCATTAAAAAAACGCTCTCGAAGCGTTTTTTTAATGGGGGAAGCGTTTTCGAGAGCGCGCTTCCGAGTGCTCCCAAAAAGCTCCCGAACGGAGTGCGTTTCGGGAGTGGGTTAGGGTGCGGGGGGGGGGAGATGCTTCCCCGCAACCCTGATGTTGCCCCTGCACCTTGCCTCTGATATTGAAAGTCAAAAATTTTGGAACCCCACGCAATGAAGCTAAAACTCCCCCAGATGGTGCGAAAGGTGCTTCCCCAGTTGGTGGTGGTCCCCTCTCTGCATGGGTTTCGCTGTCACCCCCTCTTGTCTCCAACTCCACATCATCCTCCTGATTACTGTCTGAGAAGACCTCAATGTAATGGGCCTTGCCTGCTGTGCATCTATGGCCCAGTGCCCAAGGCTCCTGACAAGTGAAGCATAGCTTCCTCCTCCAGAGGTCTCTCCTTGTCTCCTCATCTAACTGCCCACACCCTTGGATTTCTCTTTGTGGTGGGGGCCTCGTGTCATGCCCCTTCTATGGGTAGGGAGCTCGTGAAGGTATGGGTGCTTAAGTCTTGGGGATTGGCCCCTGCAAATCTCTGGCACATAACCTCCTGTAAAGTAGTGGGTTTGCGGGATCTCACCAACCCATGTAATGGCTCAAGCAAGCCCTCTACAAATGTGTACACCCTCCTGGCATCAGATAGATTTGGCACCATGACTGAGACCCTTGGGAACTCCGTTATATATTGCTCTAGATAACCAGTCTGCTTGAGTTGAGTCAACTCTTTGAAATGGGCCTTCGGGTCTCTCCTATCAAAATGCTCCACCATGCCCTAGTGTGGTCAAACCATGAAACCACCAATCGTGTGCCTCTCCCTCCAAATGCAGGTAGCCATTTTGATGGCTTCCACTTTGGTCATCTGGTTGAGCTGGAAATAGGTATCCAACTTCTCCACCCAAGCTCTAGCTGTGCACTTGGTGGATCCATCATACATGGGAAAATACATCCTCCCAATGGTATGCTACAACTCTGAACTCTGCATGCTAGATCCTCTGCTACTCTAACCTCTCTCATTCTGCTTGAGCTGGCAGTAGTCTCTGAAAGACAAAGCCGCTTTGAAATCCTCCCCCATGGACTACCACTCCCGAAAATAATCCCCCATGGGCATCTGATCATCCGGTCCACCTTGCTCACTAGGTGCTGAAGGTAAAAATGTAGACAACGTGGTCCTGGTTGGTCCACTGAAGGCTGGTGGGTGAGTAGCTGGTGAAGGGTGATCATATTGCTGTGAGGCCGTTGAAGTCTCCCCAAATAGGAAGTCACGATGGATGCTCTTATCCCTATTCTGCTGCTTGAGTTCCTCCAACATCTCTTTATGCCCTTTGGCTAAATAACTTAGGGCCTTCAAAAGGCTATCAAATGCTACTTCCTCCTTACTCTTTGGCTCCCCCATACTTGCCACTACTACTGCCTTCCCACTTGCCTCAGTATCATGTGTAATCTCCAACTCCCTCTCCATGCTCCAGTACCTCTGCCTTTGGTAAGTAACGTTCTTCCTATCCTCCTCGTTCATAGGAAAAATCCCCCACGACTAAGCCAAGATCTGAGCTCTGATACCACTATAATGTTCCTAATTCAGAAAAATCAGTGAACACCCATGGAAACTCCAAAAATGCCATCCAGCTGAGCTATTTTATTAAATATATGGTGCAAGAGTACAATGGTATGGAAGGAATGCACCTGGGCTTGCCTCAATGGTAAGCTTGACAAGACCCAAGTGAGAAAATAGAATGCCTGGATGAGAGAGTGAACTGCTCCAAAGATGCCTTGCGCTGCCCCAGAAAACTGCACTGTCTACTGGAAAGATACTGCTAAAAGGCCCACCTCGGGTGCTCAGAAAATTCTGCAAAATTAGCCCCAAGCTCCTCTCAAATAACCCACCAAAACCCAGAAAGGATGTGGTCTGGTTCTGACCTTCGAAAATTGACCCCAATTACCACGTCCTCCCCAACTGGTTGGAAAATATGGCCTGTTTGCAATCTCCTTGAAAAAGCCCTCCAATCACTCCAAAAATGCTGAGTTTCACCTCCCCAAAGATCTCCTCAATTCTCCCTGCAAAATCCAGCTCCCAAACACTTCCCCCAATCTCCCTTGTGTGCCCAAAAAATGACAACTGCGCAGGCCCTGGGTGAATGAATTTCGTTTTGCCTCCAAACAACAATCTCTTATACCCAAACTCCTCAACTAGTTTGGTTTTCCCCTGGAGCTACTATGCAAAATTTCTCTCGGCAAACACCGGATGGAAGATAGCTGAAATGGGTAGTATGTGGTCCTCTATTGCGTCCTCCTGGAGTACGAATTGGCTTAGAGAAAGTCGATACGATGTGCTCTAAACTACTCCAATATCCCCTCTAAATTGGCACAATATTACCCCCCTAAGGTGGCACTCGTAGTCCACCAAAAGAAGGGTGAGCTCTCCCCTTGGAAACCTCTGCGCTGAACAACACTGTGACCCGGCTAAGCAGCTCGGGCAACAAGAGAAATGTATGATTGACAAAAGACACCAAAAGTTGCCAAGTTCCTTTTATTTATAAATTTTGAGTTGCCTTCCCATGTGGGCCCCTCCATCAGGCATTTCGTGTCCTCTACCTTGGAAATCAAATTCCCTCCTAAGGAAATGCATACTTCAAGTGGGTGTGGCCCCCACACCCCACCCAAAAAAATATTTTTGACCTCCCTTTCCTAAGTCTTTAGCCCAAAATTTCTTGGGTCCTATAGTAAACAAAATTGCCAAAATTGTGAAAATAAACTCATGGAAATTATCCTAGGAAGGGACATTACACATTCTGGCCTTCCATATGCCAAAATTAGAGGCTCCATCAAGTTTGTCCTGCTCTTTGAGTCCCGCTGTGGCCATCTATGCGAAACTCAGATAACCTAGTGACTAGTATTGGAAATCTCCTTCTCCTTCCTACTCAACCTTCCTTCTGCTACTCACATTCCCTCTGGAATGCGCCGATCTGCTCTCTCCTGCTTCCAGAAGTCCTTCTTTGGCACTCGCACTACTTGTTACTCCTCCACTGGGCAACTCGCTCTACCTTCTAAAAGTCCTTCTCCGAAATCTAGCACACGTATCACTGCTCCTCAGTTACACACTGGTTGAATTAACAAGTCTACTACGACCTTCTGTAATTGGAAATCACGGATGTCCTCCTGGAAATTGAAAAATTGCTAAGAAATGATAGAAATTTATCTTGTGTGCTATTCTCTTCGTGCCTTGCGCAGCTCTGCAGCTACAAACCCTTGCTACAAATTTTGTGCACAGATTTACTCTGCGAAATCACTGACTTGCTCACCAAAATCACTTCCCGACAACCACACTACCCTGAGGCAAATCGAACTTTTCCTCCTCGGATTTGGAAATTGATTTTCTTGCCCAACAATTCGTAATGCCTGGCTGGTTTGTTCGGATCTAGAACCTGATGCTTCAGATTTCCCTTTGAAACTACACAAAACTACTTCCTTTGCTTTTGAGCCCTTGATTTGAACATTAATTTTTTGATACCATGTGAAATTTCCAAGAATTTGCCAACTGGAGTTTATTCTTCTAACTAATTAGTAGTTTATTTGTCTACGACAAATAACGAATAAATCACTAATGCATTCTTCACAATAAAAATACGTTGCGAAATGTAAATTCAAGAACTGAGAAATAGATGCGCACACAACAAAAATGAACACCAATACTTTTGGACTAAAAGTCCTCGGAAAAACCCTGAAGGGAAAATCGATGCAACAAATGAGGGTTTATTTTATTATGCAGCAATTTGAGAATAATTACAATCTAGATGCCCAACTGGAAATCCTTTGGAAAATATAATGGCAAAATAATATGGAGATCAAGGATCTCCTCTGCTAATGAACTCAACCTCTTCTGGCCTACTCGAACCCTGCACTGGCTACTCGCACTGTAGCCTGGAACTTTCACTGCCTAGAAACTGGCTCAAAATGAGTCGTCCAGCCTCCCTTTGCCTCTAGAAATGACTTGCTCTACCTCTTGGAAGCTAAACCGACCTCCAACAACTGAATCAACCCTCTTTCGACAACTCATTCAAGGGTTTATGGCTATTCACACTGCTTGTACGACCTCCTTGCAGCTGAATTTTGGCCTCCCTTTTCTTGCCACTCCGACACTAGAAAATCACTGGGAAACTCTTCGGAATCATGCTCCCAAATTATCTGTTGTTCCCTCTTTCCAATGATCTCCCTCTGGCTCAAACTGTGCCCCTTGTTGAATCCGTGAATTGGGTAACTCGATCGGCCAAGATAACTAATGCTCTACGTGTCACTCTCCATCCCTTCGAGTTTCTCTTATAATCTTTCGTTGAGACTTCAACGACCATGATTCAATTTCCATCAATAGCTACGATCGATTAGACTTCATCAATAGAAGTCTCTAGAGCAATCTCGAACATCCTTAATTAATAAACTTTAATTTACCACTTTTCCTAAGTTAGGAAATAATTTAATTATGGAAAATTAATTTAATTAAGTTGGTTCCCAATCTTATCTCACGAAACCTTTTCTGGGTTTTGGAGATCCTGTGTACCACAACCTTTTAGCATCTTCTGAGACTAGAACACTTGTCCGATACTACCATAATCTAACACTCCCTCTTAGCGAGGAAGGTTTTCTCCACTACACCCATTACACATCTTGTAGATGGACTATCCGGTGCTGCTAATGTCTGACAACTGTGATACAACTGGCTCTCACTATCCACTAGGTTGTTGCGCAAACTTTGATTTACTGCTAACTCTGTAGCTGAACCATCCTGTGCTACTCTTGCACTACCCATACTGCTGCTGCTATCACTTCACTGCCATGGCAACTACTGCAATAGTGAGTCAGATCTCACTTGATCGCCCTCTGAAACAGAGTTAGAAAATATCTCCTAGATGGAAACTCCTACATGGAGCCTCTTTTTCGCTGGAACTGCATCTGCAACTTGCAATTGGGCAATTCTCACTGCCTCCTCCAATCACACAAATTTCCTACAATTGCAATTGGAAACTCGATCTCTACAGATCTACTGTGCCACTACAACTGTCTCACGAGTTCTGACTGCAACTAGCTCTGCACTGTTTACTGAGAATCTGACTGTGCCCAACTGGATTTGCATTATCTCTCGAATATCTGACTGTGCCTAACTAGCTTTGCATTCTCTCTCGAATATCTGACTGCAACTAGCCTTGCACTCCCTCTCGCATAATGGACTGTGCCTATGACACAGATTTCCTGCTTTTGTGACTGTGGGCCACTGTAGAAAAGGCACTAATCCATGTGAACAAATACGAGATTTGATATAGACATCTTGTTGCTCATCCATGGACCTTGCCCATACTGGTCTCTGAAGCATAATGCTCCTCCTCCATCTGGAGGTGTCGCTGCTATCAATGCGAATTCCTCCAACCTAGAGGTCAACTCGTTAATCTCTGCCGAAGCTGGTCTTTGTTGCTGCCCCTTCTTGTCCTTCTTCCTCCTCTTTGGACACTGGGTGACGTAGTGACCAAATTCACCACATTTGAAGCATTTGACCTTCGACAGGTCCTTTTTCTTCTCCTCTCCTTTTGAGTTTTCTTCTTGACTGGGACCCTTCTTCGCCATCCCTTTACCCGCAAGAGCTACATTCATCTCTTCCTTTTCCACCTTTGGTCTCTTGCTACTGCTGATGATAGTATCTTCTCCGAGGCTGATCCTTAGCTCCTCCCGAGTACTCAGTCACTTTTAGAAAATGTAACTAGGTGCGGTTTTCATAATTGCTATTGTACTTATGTCATTGTATATTTTATGTAAAGATCAAAAGAAGAAAAAGAAAAAATATTTTACAAGCATGGGTTTTATGCTCAATATGATTTGTCATCTAGGTCGAGCATGCTCTTCATGCTTCTATGGTTTATTGAGTCAAAAAAATATTTGTCATATTTCAAAATATTGTATTAGAGTCAAGTCCCATTTGGACTTTGAAAAGAAAGTGGAAATAGAAATTTATTTGAGTCAAAAATGTAATTTTTGTACCCACAAGACCAAATCGGCCCTGGAAGGGGTAATGTGACCTCTTGGATGTGTATAACTATAAATAGAGACAATTTGACCTCATTTGAAACACACAACAAGCAAGTTTGATCTCTAGGTAAAGAAGAGTGAAATTCAAGAGGAGTAAGAAAGCAAAGTCTAAGGAGAAAGAAAATCAAAGTTTCTGCCATAATTTCTTCACATGTGCGAAGTTTTTGGTGCTATTGTAGGTCCAAATTTCTGTTGCTGGGGGCAGAAAATGTGAAGCTAGAGCTGTTTGGGAAGGTTTTGACTTGAGTTGACTTTGACTTGTTGGAAGAGCTTGGAAGGAGGGCTGACTTGAGTCTTGTTGGGGGTCTTGATCTTATTGTTTGGGTCTTGGATTCCTCATTTGATCTGATTCTATAAGAAGAGAAGAATTTTTCTGGGTTTTCCCCTCGAGGGGTTTTTCCTTGGCTTGGAGCCTACATCTTGTGTCCATTGCCTATTTGTGATCTTCATCATTTATGGTTTTTGGTAATTGTTTGATGAACAAAACATAATAAAGTAACGAGAATCCAACATAACTTCACAAGCAATTATCAAGTAAAGGGAAATCACCCTAACTGCTGCCCCCATCGATTTCTCAACATGGTATCGGAGCTAAGGTGAAAAGAATGCAACTTGAAGATCGCTCTTGTTGGCATAAGGAGAAGTCATTCATCAAAGATATCTTGAAGGACATCATTTGCAGAAAGACATAAGACTTAAGGAAGGATAGAAGGACACAAAGGAGGATATAAGGAAGGAGACAAGGAAGAAGACCCTAAAAGGATCATCTTGAAGGAAGGCTGCAACTCTTCCATTGAACACTCTTGTTCACACATCATCATCTTGAAAAAGAACATTGATCTCTCTCTTGGAAGATTATCATTTTTGAAGGTTCTTTGGAGAACACCTTTATAAAAGGCATGATACAAGGAAGCATCAAGAATCTTGGGAACCTCATCCACACTCTTTGAAGCAACCTGAAGTCACCATTGTTCCAGGCACCCTAGAATTCATCATTCTAGGACATCTTTGAAGTCACTTGGAAGTCTTGGGAGCATCAAGGTTTTTGAAGACCTCTTAGTGAAGTAAGTACTACATTATTCTCTATGACTCAATCTTCAAATCAAATGACTTCATTTTGTAAGGAAGGTAATAAGCTTGATGAATCAACAAACTTTCAAGAATGGAAGAAAAAAAGACTTGATACTTGTAGAAAATGAATTCATTAACCATGTTCTTGGCAAAGTTGCAGAACCAGAGAAGGATAAGACTCAAGAATGGGCCAAGTACATGAATGGAGAAGTGAGGGCTCAAAGGATTCTCATTGAATCCATTAAGGATCATCTCATTCCTTTTGTTGCAGATTGGGGCACATCTAAAAAAATATATGACAAGTTAGTGAAATTGTATTCAGTTAGTACTACAGGTCAGAAGATATCTCTAAGGAATAAGCTTTACAAGACAAGGTTATTAAAGGATGAAGATTTGACCTCATATCTCGTAAAAGTCTCACATGAGGGATCAATTACAAGGGCTTGGAGAAATTGTTACTGATTCTGAACTAATAACTTGTATACTCAATGCATTACCTCCCAAATGGAGTTGTTTTGTGACAAACATCTACTCAAGAAATGACACTCTGACTTTTCATGAGATATGGTCCTTGTGTATGATAGAAGAAATAATATTAAAAGCAAAAGATGACACCGAACCAAATGAAAAGTCTCAAGCTTTTGCTGCTAAGGTAAAGAAGAATAAAGGGAAGTATGTAAAGTTTGAACCTCATCAAAGGAACAATAAGAGGAAGGAAAGAAGTGGAGCACATACAACTGAAGAACCTGAAAAGAAACCAAAGAATGAAGACACCAAGGATCTATATTATTGAAGGACTCCCCCACTATCTGGTTTTCTTTCAGTATGTTTTTCTTTTTCTTTAGAAGATGGCAATTTTAGTAGCATGTACAGTTGCATTTGTAGAAGAAGTTTGGTTTTAAAGCATGACATCATGGAAAGAAGCATAAAGCATCGCAAGGAATAGACTCTATACCGTCATTTGCATCTCATTGGTAGCAATCATCAAGCAAGGATAGAAGCTTCGTGGACCATCCATCACTCCACCATTCATATAGTTACTTTTTGGCATTCACATCATTATAAAAGAAGTCTACTAGCTAGAAAGGATCACAAGGATCCTTGATAGTGATTATAAAAGTTCTTCACTATGTAAAAGAATCTTTGTAATTTGACAAAAGTATATTTCTAGTAAAACTATGGAAGCTGGCATCAAAATAAGCTCGCAGAATTGCAGTATGAAGATATGATTAAGTACCTCTCATCTTAGAGAAGGAATCATCATTCTAAGACATCATCCTGAAGGAAAAATGCAACTCGTTCAAAAAGAAGAATACTAGATGACAAACATGAAGGAAGAGGTATGTGTATATAAGAGCTTCTCATTAGGAAATAGAATTGATATCTTCAGTAATATTGCAAGAAGAGTTTGTTGCAAAAATATGCTTGGTAGAACAAGCATGGTATGTTTGAATAAGATTGGATTGGACAAAACTCTTCCTTTTGAATTGCCCGACACATAAAAGCATGATGGATAAGAAAAAACTCTTCCATATGATTATTTAGAAGCATGATAGATGTGCAAAACTCATGATGAAGCTGAATAGCATCTGATATGATCTCCCGAAGCATGATATTGATCGACATCGAATGGACAACTTCAAAGGGAGTTGCATAAGCTCTGTTGAATATGATTTTGAAGATTGTTGATTAGTTCACTCCACAAACACATTGTTTGATATTTGAAAGGCAAAAAACATGAAGAAGAACTCAAGTATGAAGATAAATGAAAGGGATGTTGATCTCAGAGGGAGCTAGTAGCAGAACATGACATCTTAAAGGTTATCATGACTAAGTAACTCTGATTTTAATAACTTGGCATTGATGATTCATTTGAGATATGACCTGGCTAGCTAGAAAGACATATTGCGGAAGTACAATTGGATAGATAACAATTGAGATATTATATTTACAATTGCTAGAGCCAAAACTTTTTCGCATTATTCCTTTCTGACAGGGTTCTTGCCATCACAAAGGAAGATTGCGAAAAAGTTTTGGCTCCACAACATCCAAGAAGGTCGAAGCTCAAGATGTGATATGATGATAAGAGATAGGAACCCTTGCAACTACTACTATGATCTCCACGGAAGAAGTATCCGATGAAAGAAACAAAGTATAAAGCATATATTTGAAATTAACTAAAGATTATGATGAACTCTCCCTGATTGAGAGGGAGTAAGAAATCTCCTTCATATTTAAAAAGGAGTAAGGACCTCCTCCTTGGTTGAGAAGGAGTGATGGTGAACACCATATTCTCCATATGTGTCATGCACTAAGCCAGGATTAACCACTGTACATTTAGTGTATCACACTAGGAGGGAGAATGGAGGATTGGATAAGCATATAGGGACTGGTACTCCTTGAGGATTGGAAATCCAAAATAGGAAGTAGTCTTGTAAACTGACACTCTTTGAGGATCTAACAGGGTATTGAAGATAAGAGTGGTCGAAGAGGACCAATATTCTTTGAGGATTGAATCCAAGATAAGAATAGTCCTGGAAGGACATTCCTAGTGAACATTCAGATGGGGTATGTGCCTTGAGGGGCTAGGGTATCCATATGTATGCCTCCCAACATTGTGCTCTAATCTTGTGGAGAGTTAGAGCTTGTTAGTCAAAAGGGCCTAACAATGTTGCTATTTGACAATGTTGGTCATGATGATGATGCTTAAAAGGATGACTTACCAATTTGACTCTTCTTATGAGAATATTTCAATTTGAGAGTATCCTTGTACCTATTATGGAATTATGAATACCTCCCTAGTTAAGAGGGAGTGTTAAAAAATGTAACTAGGTTAAGTCTTCATAATTGCTATTGTACTTATGTTATTGTATATTTCATGTAAAGATCAAAAGAAGAAAAAGAAAAATTATTTTACAAGCATGGGTTTCATGCTCAATTTGATTTGTCATCTAGGTCAAGCATGTTCTTCACGCTTCTAGGGTTTATTGAGTCAAAAGAATATTTTTCATAAGTCAAAATATTGTATTAGAGTCAAGTCCCATTTGCACTTTGAAAAGAAAGTGGAAAGAGAAATTTATTTGAGTCAAAAATGTAATTTTTGTACCCACAAGACCAAGTCGGCCCTGCCTCATCAAGTTGACCCTGGAAGGGGTAATTTGACCTCCTAGATGTGTATAAATAGAGGCAGTTCAATCTCTAGGTCAAGAAGAGTGAAATCAAGAGAAAGAAAGCAAACTCTGAGGAAGAAAATTGAAGTTTCTACCCTAATTTCTTCACATGTGAAGTTTCTGGTGCTACTGCAAGGGTTGAAGTTGTAGATTCACTACAGGTTCGAATTTCTGTTGTTGGGGGGCTGAAAATTTGAAGCTGGAGCTTATTTGGAAAGTTTTGACTTGAGTTGACTTTGACTTGTTGGAAGAGATTGGAAGGAGCGCTGACTTGAGTGTTGTGGGGGGTCTTGGTCTTGTTGTTTGGGTCTTGGATTCCTCATTTGATCTGATTCTATAAGAAGAGAAGAATTTTTCTGGGCTTTCCTCTTGGAGGGGTTTTGCCCTGACTTGGACCCTACATCTTGCGTCCATTTGACTATTTGTGATCTTCATAGTTTATGGTTTTTGGTAATTGTTTGATGAAAAAAAACATAATAAAGTAACAAGAAGCCAACATAAATTCACAAGCAATTATCAAGTAAAGAGAAATCATCCTAACTGCTGCCCCGAACGATTTCTCAACAGTCACTTCATAGGCACTCCCATCTTGGAAGTGTATCTCGCCCATAAATGACTTGGACGAATGTATGCCACTCCTTGGAGAAGCCATTGAGCGCTGTGCGCACCAACTCACTTTCGATTGGTTTCTCTCGTACAACTGCAAGCTCTTCTCTGATTCCTTGAATCCTGGTGAGGTAGGAAGTAACATCCTTGTCCTTCCACATTTTAACTGTCCTTAGCTTCTCCTTGAGAATCATTTTTTGATTCTCTAATGGATCCTGGTACAACTTCACAATGACATCCCACATGTCCTTTGCCTTTTCTTGTCTGCAATATGTGGGACAATGTGATCCCGAACCCTGTTTAGGACCATCCTCTTAGTATTGGCCATTTCTTTCTTGAAGGTAGTCAACTGTTGTGCATTTGTTGGCTCAGCCATGACATTTGTCACGAACTCCTTGAGACCATGCTCATCCAGCGGGAATTGCATTCTGGCCTTCCATATGCCAAAATAAGAGGCTTCGTCAAGTCTGTCCTGATCTTTGAGTCTTGCTGTGGCCATCCCTGCGAAATTCAAATAACATGGAGACTAGTACTGGAAATCTCCTCCTTCCTACTCGACCTTACTTCTACTACTTGCACTCCCTTTGGAATTCGCAGATCTACTCTTTCCTACCTCTAGAAGTCCTACGACATTCGCACTTCCTGCTACTCCTCCACTGGGCAACTCGCTCTACCTTTCAGAAGTCCTTCTCCGAAATCTGACACACGTGATGCTACTCTTGAGGTATGCACTGGTTGAACTGACAAGTCTGCTACGACCTTCTACTACTGGAAATCACAAATCTTCTCCTAGAAACCAGAAACTGGATACTGAGAACCCTTTGAGAAATGCTGGGAATTTCCCTTATGTGCTATTCTCTTCCTGCCCTGCGCAGATCTGGAACTGCAAACCCTTGCTACAAATTTCTGCCCCTAGATCTACTCTGCGAAATCACTGATCTGCTCACCGGAATCACTTCATGGCAACCACACTGCCTATTGCCACTGCTCTGAGGCAAATCAAACTTTTCCTCGTCTTGGAATTTGGAAATCGATTTTCCTGCCCCAGCAATTCGCAATGCCTGGCTAGTTTGTGCAGATCTGTGAACTGGTGCTTGAAATTTTCCTTTGAAACTGCACAAAACTGCTTCCTTTGCTGTTGGGCCCCTGATTTGATCAACAATGCTCTAATACCATGTGAAATTTCCACAAATGCACTAATTGGAGTTTATTCTTATAACTGATTAACAGTTTATTTGTTCACGAAAAATAACGACTAAATCATTAATGCATTCTTGACAATAAAATACGTTGCAGAATATAAAATCAGGTACTGAGAAGTAGATGCACACACATAATAAATAGACACCAATATTTTTGGACTAAAATTCCCTGAACAAACCCCAAAGGGAAACCGGTGCAACATATGAGGGTTTATTTTATTATGCAACAATTTGAGAATAATTACAATCTGGATGCCCAATTGGAAATCCTTCGACAAATATACTAGCAATACAATCTAGAGATCAAGGATCTCCTTTGCTAATCAACTGAGCCTCCTCTGGCTTGCTCAAACCCCACACTGGTACTTGCATTGCAGCCTGAAACTCACACTGATGGCTCTAGATAACTCGCACTGCCTAGAAACTGGCTCAAAGTGAGTTGTTCTGCCTCCCTCTACCTTTGGAAGTGACTCGATCTGCCTCCTGGAAGCTAATCTGGCCTTTGGCAATTGAATCAACCCTCTTTTGATAACTCACTCGGGGGTTTCTGGCTATTTTCACTGCTTGTATGGCCTCCTTGCAGAGGAATTTCGGCCTCTCTTTTCCTGCCACTCCGACACTGGAAAATCACTGGGAAACTCTTCGAAATTTTGCTCCCAAATCATCTATTGCTCCCTCTCTCTGATGCTGTCCCTTAGGCTCGAACTACACCCTCACTGAATCTGTGAATTGGGTAGCTTGATCCGCCAAGATAACTGATGCTCGATGTGTCACTCTCCATCTCTTCACGCTGCTTTTATAATCGCTCGTTGAGGCTTCAATGATCATGATTAAATCTCCATCAATGACGAAGATCAATTAGACTTCATCAATAGAAATATCTAGAGCTATCTTGAACATCCTTAATCAATTATCTTTAATTTACCACTTTTCCTGAGTTAGATTAGGAAATAATTTAATTATGGAAAATTAATTTAATTAAGGTGTTTCCCAAGCTTATCTTGCGAAACCTTTTCTGCGGATTGGAGATCCCGTGTTCCTTAGCCTCTTAGCATCTTCTGAGACAAGAATACCTATCCAATGATACCATAAACGAACCTTAGAGGTTCATTTCATATTGTATCATTAAAGATGACAATTGCAAGAATTGGGAAAGATGCGAAGAGATTACAAGGTAGAAGAAGATGCCCCAATAGGGGTGTCATGGTCATTTTAATTTTTATATGGAATGACATGATGGGGCCTTCTGCCACTCCACCCACGCATGTTATTGCTCGTGCCAGTGTTTAATGTGCCATGCCTACCAAAGAGGAGGATGGAAAGGCACACTACGAGAGCCTTATCGCACCCATGATTGATGTATCCAGATCCTTCACTGCTATGCTAATTATTGTGGGCGATTTCTTGTCTCTTTTGCTACTCCTCCGTCACATCCTTTTGTTGTTTCTTGTGCTTGCCATGACCTTTGGTCGAGGCTCTTTGTCTCAGGTGCTAATGAATGCTCTCCCTCCATTGACTTTCCTATCACCATCATTGGCTTTTTTTGATGGAGAAGGTTTAGTCCAAACCACCTTTGTTTCATTGCCCTCCTGGCAAGATAACTTTATCTTCCTCAGCTCAAGACTTCTCCATTGTCCACTCCATAGCCTTCTTATTCTAGCCTATGTTTTGCTCCCTTCAGCAGCCATGACTTGACAGTGAGCCTTTAGTTGCAGAGGAGGTGGAGGTTGTGGCATTGTTGGTGGCTCAAGGGCAGATTTTCAAGCTGAGTCCTCTACTCAAAATTACCAGGCTCTCACTTCGCTAGAGGTCCAATTCGAAATTTAGGATATGGAAGAAGACATTCACCAGGAGGCAGCAAATTTTTGCTTGAGAGGTAATGGAGGGAGTCGTTTTATGGGTTCCATATATTTTCAATTCACGGGGGAATCAAAATCATTACCTCCAGACTGTGGATCTCTACTAGCATGTGAAGCTGCTTTTTGGTAAAGCCTTGGTGGACATGCACCAAACTCAGGACAACTTGTTGCACAAACTGGGTGAACTATAGAATTTACTACTGGATGTGGAATTTTTCCTGGCTAGGCTCCAGATGGGGTTGTCCCCAAATTCTTCTATCGCCTCGCTGTGCAAGGTTGAGGAGCAACCTATTAGACTGGACACTTCTTTGTCATCTTAATGCAAATGTTTTTCTTACTGTTTATGATGTTTAGTTTTTGGAATGTTATATTCGTTTTCATTGGGAGTGACCCCCTATCCCTGGAACAATATTTGTTTTTTTGGGTATTAGTCAGACCCCTTTGGGTTTGCAACCTTATGGGACTGCTCTTTTGGTTGTACTTAACTGCTGGTTTCCTCATCTACGGGGCAACAAATCTGATCACTTTTCTTTGGTTTGGGCATGGTTTTTTCTCTATGATTTTGGACATTGCAATCTATATTTTTTTGTCTTCAGTCTGGTTTCTCGAGTGGCAGGCTAAAGACATAGTATCATGGGAATGATGTAATTTTTTGACTTATCAATGAAACCTTTAGCTTACAAAAAAAAAAGGTAGAAAGAGTTATCAAGCCTTTTCATCCATATGCTTTGAGGACAACGCATTTCTAAAGGGGTAGACAATGTTATGAACATAAATATATATAATAAATAATAATTCATAACTTCACATCTTCTATCATCAAATTCTTATATACATTTTATATATTGTCCACATGGATTTCTTTATATTTCAGACATTCTGAATATTTTGTGTGTGAACTGCCTACGTGTAGATCTTCTGTACAATATATGTGTTGTTGCTGCAAATCTTCTGTACAACTTGCGTGGGGTTGAGTCTTTTGCTAAAAAATTCTCTTGCTATATATGTGTTGTTGCTGCAAATCTTCTGTAAAACTTGCGTGGGGTTGAGTCTTTTGCTAAAAAATTCTCTTGCTATCTTCTTGGACTTGATTACTAGATGAAATTCCTTTATCACCCAATCAAATGAGATCTCCTTGAATCACTGTCCTTTGTTACTAATCTCACATTGTCTCTTGTGTATCTTTTACCTTCACCTAAACTTGCTTTTATAATCTTGAGTTATGGCCAAATCAATTAACCTTAATCTCCAAAGTTATTGACAATTGAGATTAGATCTCACCTCACTTGAGATCAACAATTGAGATTTATATAAATATCCAATGTAAAAACTTTTATGTTTTATTAGATTAAACTCATTTTATAAAAAACTTTTCACTTTAATTAAAGTGAATTTGCTAAGGATGAAGGCTTTGGATGACTTCCAGACATCTCGACACCTAACCTTGTGCAGAAGTTCTTGTCTAATGCTACAAATATCAACACTCCCTTTTAACGAGGAAGGAATTTCTTGAAGAGCCACTTGGAATTGGCTTTTCCTTAGGTTTTGGCACAATGTCCCACACATCATCCTCCACCATGGCAATCTATCGAACTTGCTGGTCTGCTCCGTCTTCAATGATGCTACTCATTAGTGCCATATAGTTTGGAAACTTTTGTGAAGGTTTGCCTTCCATGAATGTGCTCCTAGCAGCCTCAACATGCTTCTAAGAATCCCTCAATGTTTGCATAAACCAATTGGGTCTTCTTGTAGAGCTGGGAGGAGCTATTGACTCCTCCCCACTTGAAGGTTGAATACTTGAATTAGAAGCCATTGAACACCATTCATCCTTCAAAGCATCTTGCTCCTCATCCTTGGTCATTGTTAGTGGGTCATGTGACTTCCTAGATGCCATGTTCTCCTCGCACTTCACATCTTCTCTCACATTTGCCTTCCTTTGCACTGGAATGAAGATTCTGTAAGTCTTTGAAGTCTCGCTGTATCCCACAAATATACCCTTCTCTCCTAAAGGATCCAACCATCCTCTTTTCCACAGGCATGTGGATGTATACTGGACAACCAAAGATCCAAAAGTGCCCTATCTTTGAATGCTTCCTCTGGAGCCTCGTTCCCCAATATCCTATGAGGACTCTTGTTGTGAATATAAGTTGCAGTATTGCATATCTCTACCCAAAGAAACATAGGTAGATCCTAGTTACGAATCATAGCCTTGGCAACTTCAGTGAGGGACCCATTCTTTCACTTCACAACTCCATTTTGTTATGGGTTGTATGTGATTGTCAACTCCCTCTTAATTCCCGCCTTCTTGAAGAAATCCTTGAAGTCATTGGAAGTACACCTTGAAGTCATTGGAAGTATACTCACCTCCATTATTCGACCTCAAGACCTTGATCTTCCTTTTTGTCTGGTTCTCCACCTGAGCCTTACACTCTTGAAACCAACTAAAGATCTCATCCTTGGCCTTCATAAAGAAGATCCATGTCTTCCGAGACTAATCATTAATGAATGTCACATAGTACGATGTTCCCTACACTGATGTGACTGACATCGATCCACACACATTTGAATGAATAAGATCCAAGATCCCCTTGGCCCTGTTCTCATTGCTTGAAAAGCTGCCCTTGCATTCTTTTCAAGTGCACACCCACTGTACATACCCTACTACTCGATACTGAACTTTGGGATACTAGTGACAATCACCAGCATAATCGATAACACCCTGTAGTGCAGGTGTTTCATCCTTCTGTGCCATAGCTCACTTAGGTTGTCATTGTCATGTACCAAGGCTTGAACTAGCTTACCCTGCAATTTGTAAAAAAATCTCTCTCTATCTTCATTGACCAATGCTGTGCCAAGGCTAGATCTCTCTGGATGAATGAGTATTTGTCCTTTTCGAAACATGATGGCAAAACCCCCATCCTTCGTAGCTGAGATTGAGAGCAAATTCTTTCTCAGTTCTAATACATATAACACATCCAGAACTCCCAACAAACTACTTGACTCAAGTTGAAACATAATTGTTCTTGTTACCCACCAAAATGGGTAACCCCATAGGAGGAAAATTTCCTCTTACATTTGACAACCAACTAGCTAGCAACCATTGATACTCACTATTCAATGATGATAGGCCATGTTCCTCCGCCATCTGCATCATCCACATACCCCTCACCATTCGACATTTCTAGTTGGATGAAGGTGGGTTGCTATTCAAAAGGTGCTTTGATTGTTTTGCAATCGGGTGCTTATGCTTGTTTGTTTTGGGCATCTAGTATGGATAAAGGGGTGATTTGGAAGATTGACCGACCTTGACTGAACCAAGGGGTTCAATCTTTTGCCCTAGTCTAGCGGGGCCTCCCTTGAGGCCTTGAGATTATAGGAGGGGTATTATTTGGAAAACCTAGATTGAGATATCGTGGTCGTTATACCCTACACCATACTTGACACTTTCCATGCCACATTACAAGATCCTTAGGTTGCCTCTATTCTTCGGGTCTAATTTGTCATTGGGTCATTGGGATATGGGCCCCCCTTATGTCCATACTCCTTGAATAGGGTCGGAAGACATTGCCTTGGAGGTTGATGCAACCAAAAGAATGAAAAAACATATCATGGCCACAACAAAAGAAAAAGAAGAAAATTAAAATGCAAAAGATGGCCGAGACATAAAATAGTGCGTGGGAAAAAGCCTAGCATGAGCTCTACCCTCCTCATTATCCATCACCCAGTTCCTGAGCACATTATGCTTCTTTACATCAAAAGGAACCCTTGCATGTCCCAACCTCGATAAGCGATGGCTTGTCTCATCTTAAGGGGTAATATAAAATAATACTTCATAAATAGCAAGCTCTAACCCTCGAGCTATGTACTGTAATTCAAAGCATTATCAAGAAAAAGTAAAAGACACACTAGACTCTAGAGGGGCGGAAAAAGCAGGTTGAGCAGGGTAACTCACGCCTTCATGACTACTCCCTCCTTCACTTTTATACACTCAGAATGTGGACTCCCAATCAACTGTCCCCTTGGCCATGGCTCTTGGCCATGAAGCCTTTTTCCCCTCCATTTCCATTCCTTTACACTAACAACTATTGATTTAGGGGTTGACCTCGAAAATTCCACTTCCCCTTGAGGGTTGGAAGCACCTAATAAAGTTGACCATTTGCCACCTCTATTAAGGTAGGGAATACCTTTACGGGACTTGGTCTAGTTAGATATTGGAAGGTGATCCAAGTTTGAAGTATTAATATGCCCCTTAACATCCAAGTTTGGTCCACTTAGATGCTCATATGATCTTAGTCTCTAATGAATGGTTACTTTCACTTGAGTTCACGTTGGTCTTGTTAGGTGGTCCACATGTACCTAGGCCTTTCAGAGAGATAAATGATATACCATATGCATCATTGAGAGTTTTGGGCCTTATGATGACTTGAGCAGATGCACATGTCTTGGAGTACCCTTAGGTCCCAGGACGTTGGTCTACTTTGACCCAACATAGAGGATTCTTGATGATTCCACTACTTGACCCACCATGCCCCCGGGTTGGCCTTGACAGTACCTAATGGGCAGGCCATGATTTAAAGCCCAAATGAGGATGTTATTCCATGAGAGACTAGGGAGGGCTTGTTGGAGAGAGGAGGCTTTGTTTTGACTGTTGGAGACCCATGAAGATGACACGGTGACACCCCAACTGGACATGGGACCCCAAAGGATGATTTGAGGGATACTTTTCAAATATTGGGTGATCCTGGAATAAAGACATATTTTTAGCCTTCATCACACCATGACATAGCATTTGGATCCCCAAAAGGGCATAAAGTTAGCATTTATGAGGGTATGGTTCACATGTGTGGGCATTTATAATATGTTTACCATTGAGCTAGTGGGTTGGCTTGTAAGTCAAGGTTTATTTAATGCTAAACTTGTTTTAGGAGCTTCATTATCTAAATTTAATTGAGGTAGACCTCATATAAATAAAGGTCACCTCATTCTTGTTTCTCATCATCACTTGTGGAACATTTTTGGCCTAGCTATTGTGTCTTGAATTCTTGTGGAGATGTGGTCTATTGTGGAAATTTTGCTTTTTGCAGACAAGCTCTTGTTGTGGAGATGTCATTTTGGGATAATAAAGGACTTGTTCATGAATTTCTTGTAAGTACTCTTATTATTGATTATCTTTTGAGTGATTATTGCATGGAATGGTTTTTGTTAGGATTTATATGTGCTAGTTTTATTGAATATTTTTCTATGGAGTCTTGTCAAAGTGTTGCATGTTTTAACTAAAAGAATGCATGATAAATCCCTTGAATGATCTTCATGTTAAGCTCTTTTCATGACTTTATCGCCTAACAAAGTGATTTTAGGATTTTGAAAACTAGGGTTTTTCTTGCCCTTACTCCATACCAGGGTTTGATTTTTCCATAAGTAAGTTTCCCTTAGACTCCATCACCCAGGGATCAAGCACTGATATCCACATAGGTGATCACCCACCATAAAAAACCTTAATTACTTTAAATTTCTCCCTCTTCTACAATTTTCAGCCCTTAAGGCAAGGCGTGAGGCTAGGGCATAGGGCCAAGATTGTTAATTTTCTGAACATGTTCTATGCCATTTCAGATTAGGGCACAAAATACTGAAGCAGATAGAACATACTAATAGATTGATGAAGACAAGCCAAAACAGAGATGATGAATGGTGGTGTTACGACGATCAACAGGATGCTTCTACCAGCAAAGTCTCCATTAGGTCATTCAGCCAAGTGTCACACACAACCCCAAGACAACCCAGACAAAGAATACTCCATAGATATGCAGTACCAAGAATGCAACTCCATCACCTTCAAGAGAGAAGAAAAATCCTCCACACATTGTGTGTATAATGAACTCCAAGTCTCTCCAATATATAGGCATCTTTGGGGGTGTGTGACATGCTCTTTAAGACATTTAAGTCTATATTATATTCCAGGCCGACTTAGCACATAAGTAGAATAAATTCAAAGTACATGTTCTGCTCATCCGATCGAGATGATCTTTAGATCAATCTTACACCTCTCCGAAAGAGGAATCCAATAAAATATTGGGGTCGTCATTTGAGCAACACAACCCGGAGTTTGGACCTAGTTGTCCAAAATTCAAATTTAACACTCCCTCTCAACTAGGGAGAACTCCGTCCGCTAGTGCAATCCAACAATCGTGCATCATCCCGCCATAACTTGCTTTGCTGGCCTCTTTATTTCAGAACAGAAGTGGGTCAGTCATAAAGACATCATACTTGGCTAACAGATTCAGCCCAGAGGTCCGAAGCCTCTATAGGACTCACAAAGGGTCTCATACAAACTCGAAGTCAGTTGGAGGTCCGAAACCTCACTAGGAGTCAAGAGAGTCATATACTAACCCGAAGTTAGTTTCACTGACCTGAAGTCAGTTGGAGGTCCGAAACCTTGCTAAACTTGATCCCATATCAAGTTGTTGGACACGTGCCATCCTCGACATAGAGAGTACGACAATCTCCGATGCGTCTATCGGTCTTGCTATGGAATCTATTCACATTTCCCACCTCCTTGGCCAAATTAGAGGTACTTCCCATGAGTCCGAAACTCCATGGGTAGGATGCATACGGGGCACAAATCAAAGAGAGGTAAACCATCTCAATATCATCACGGTGGGGCAGAAGCACACCAACTAGGTTCGACAAGCCTAGCCCTATGGTTGCTTATAGCACCAAAGATATCCCCAAAACCCCTTTGGAGCTCCCAGAGCTCATCGTCCATCAGGACCCTCCAAATAGGGTTGTTCCATGATTCCAAAATTCTCATGGAAGGTTAGGAACATGACCTTCCCTAAGGGCATTGTGAGAATATCCGCGACCTGCTCATCAGTTCCTATATGATCGAGCCTTACGGCGCCTCGTTGTACCATATCCCGGATAAAGTGGTACCAGCCATCAACATGCTTGGATCAATCGTGGAACCCGGGATTCTATGACAAATGAATCTCCCTCTGGTTACCACAAAGGATAACGGTGGCATCTAACACATGCTCGAACAACTCACTAAAGAGCTTTTGCGACCAAGTGACTTCACAACGGGCCATACATGCTGCAATGTATTCGACCTCAGCGGTGCTCAAGGCTACTGACTTCCTTTTCCTGCCCGAAGCAGATCTATTTGTGAAGTAGCATCCAGATGTGCTCTTACGATCCACCATACTGCCAACCCAATCGGTATTAGTATATCCAAGGAGTGTCATGCTCCCGACAGTGTATCTCAACCCATGGTCTATCGTGCCACAAAGATATCTCAAGAGTTTCTTGGCACCAACCTAGTGAATGTTATGATCAACCATTTGTTGATTCAAAATGTTCACTACACAACATACGTCCGGACGGGTGTTCACTAAGAACATCAGAGCCCCTACGAGTTGACGATACTCAGTAGGATTTGCTAACACGGGCCTAGCAGCGCTGCCACTCAACTTCTTAAAGTTGAGCTTCATCGATGTCAACACGGACTTACAGTCCACCATATCAGATCTTACCAGAAGCTTCACAATGTAAAATCTTGCCAGGTCTCTGCGAGACCTCCAGGCCTAGGAAGTAGTGCATCAGTCCTAGGTCCTTCATCTTGAACACAACAACGAGATCCCTCTTGCACTGATGAATGAGAGGGTCAACGTCTATTAGGAAGAGGTCGTCCATATACAGCACCAGAATGACAAGCTTCTCTCTATTAACCTTGAAGTAAAGGTTCGGATCAACATTACTACAAGTGAAGCCCAGCTTCATCAAGTAGCTATCTATCCTCTTGTACCAAGCTCTGGGTGCTTGCTTCAGCCCGTAGAGGGCTTTGTTCAACTTGTAGACATGGGTGTCCCGATCCTGGACTTTGAATTCCAGACATGGGTGTCTCGATCTGCATACACCTCTTCCTTTATCGCACCATGCCAAAAGGTGGTCTTCACATCCATTTGATGAAGATTCTGTCCTTGCATAGCAGTAAGGGTAATAATAGATTATAGGCGCAACAATAATCAATGCCTTCCTAGAGAAGTCTCAGGCAACACATTTTCCTTATCAGATCCAGCTTGATCTTATATTGAGGTGACAACAAATTTGATCTGTGGTCTAGGAACCATATCCTAGACATCACCCTCGCATCCTTGCAGACTTTGATGCTTTACAGTTTCCTCAAATTATCCAGGCTTATATTGTATTCATGCCAGCTAGATACCCCTAGTATTTATATGGCTTCTTGGTTTTCTTCTGGAATTTCCCCCTTTGAAGCCATATGTCTTTGAGCCATGAGGATCTTCTTTCGTTCAACAATGATATTAGCTCAGGAGTATATACAGTTGTATTCTCCCTCTTAATGTCAACTTCTCTCTTGAGACAAGACATCTATTTTAAATGAGGGCATCCCAGACACCAACTTAGAAAGGGGTCTTATTTTCCCATAGTCAAAGCCATCCAAGACTCAGAGCCATATACTGTCATATAACTATCATGCATATATCATATACAATATTTGATCAAAACTTCACAGGCTTTGCTGATCATGGTTCAAGACTCCAGCAACGTGACTGAAGGCTACAAAAACTTCTCAATTCATACTTCAAGTTTATCATTATGCTGTAATGTAAGACTAATACTGTCACAAGCTTACTGCTATTATGAATGTCGTAAAAATGGGTGTCTGTCTATGTCACTGTCATAATGACAGTGACATAGAATCACATATTTAGCTCTTCAAATCGCGGTTACAGAGATAACTTCTGAACTGTCATCACTATTTTTTTCATCATTAACAGTACTGAAGATTTCAAGCTTCATGGTCATACATATTCTGACATATGTCATTGTCAAATAGGGAGAATATATCTACAAGCCTCAGCTTGTGTCAGAAGTACTCATACTTACCTTACAACAACTGATGTTCTGTGGAGATCTGCTGTAGCTTCCTCAAACAACCCTAAGATTTTTCTTTACTACAACCCACAGAACTAGGGATCCCAATCTGCCTTCTAACATATCATGATTCCTTCTCTCATGATTCTGCACTTGAGGCCTTCATCTACTACATCTGCCATTGCATTCTGCACTTCTTCTTATCTTCTAGATCTGCCCAACTACAGTTAATGGTTGACTGATCTAGGGCTTCAAATCTTCAGATTTCAAATCTGCAATTTGTTTCTTAAATTGCACAGAACCAATCATATAGTTATTCAAAACACTGAATCGACCCTTCTTCATGCCAGTCCATCCCTTATATGACACCTTTTTTTTTTTACTCAGATTTGGCACAGTCATAAGGATACTCCTGCTCATCAGTGTTTCTGCCCCAACATCCAACAGGATAAATATGGTCAAGACACTTTCTAAGGTTACTGTTAATAGATTAAGTTCAGGTATATGCTGGTTCACAAGCACTGTCACTAGTCAACTGTGTCAGTATCATAATATTGTCAGATGAGGCACTTTACTGCCCCTCAAGTCATCAATAAATGTTACAAGTGTTCCTTTGTTTATGCACAGATCTGGGCCACTTAGGGATAGAACTTTTCTAGCTTCCCTTACACATAAGAGACCCTCAGTTAGGGCATCATTCAGTTATGAGTACAACGTTAACTGGTCAACACAGAACTTCCAGGCCATTAGGCCTTCCTTTTGAAGAAGGCTGAGAGCTATGTCATTCTGATATGTGGCCTTGTTAACTAGACAATACTTTCCAGATAGCGCCTGAAGTATTCCCCTGTTGAAGCTTGCATGACAAATTTTGTTTCTGGTTTGAGCGTTGCTAAACATACAATTCGTGCAATCTACAGATTTGATCTGCATGCTCGGAATAAGATCTTCTTTGCAACAGAAAGGCGTACAATCCTTAGAGATAGTAGGTATTCGTTCAATTTTTTTTTTTTTTTGAAGATGACCACTTCAAACATAGTCATACATACCTCAGTCCTCTTGCACGGTTGTCAAAACATGGACTGTCCTTTGTGCCAGCGGCTCCCTAATACAGCAGCATACACTGCCATTCTATCAACGTACCAAATTTAGATATCTCCAGACCTGCTGCCCTCATCAGAATCCTTAATTTGGGTTGCGGCTAAGGCAAGATGAGATGGCTTCTTTGTGAGCTGCTGTTCTGGGCAAGTGGCAGCCCTTAACACCTTTACGTTGGCCTGTTTTGGTGAGGCTAGGCCTGTGGCCTACCTCAGACTGTGTAACAGCCCACAAAACAGCCTCTTCATACCTCGGCCTCCCTTAATTCTCTGCGGCCTCCCTCCAAAAGGTTCCTCCAGCAACTTGCTACCCTCTAGCCCTCTTCTAGGCCTAAATGCCCAACTACTCAGCCCCCTGTTTAACCAAAATAGCGCTGCGGCCCTAGCTGTAGCTTCTCCTCATTATTGCGGCCTGCTGTAGGAGAGTTTCTCTTATTGCGGGTTGTTCTTATGGGCACCTTACAGCCCCACAAACTCCCACACTGCCATGTTTTAAGGTGGTTAGGCCTGTGGCCTACCACAGATCTGACTGTCACCTAACAGTCCCATCAAAACAGGCTTGTCTTTGCCCAAACAGACCTGCGTAGACTCCTGAAGATGCTCGGCCTCCTTGCTAAAGCAAACAACCCTACAAACAGTTCCTAAAAGGCTCCACGCATCCTTTTCTTCTTTGCTGTAGTAGGCTTCCTTCTGCTACCCTCAACAGAATTTCCCTAGCTACCTTGATTTGTTGCGGGTTCCTTTCTTTGAGAGCCTGCCCCTATGCCCTGAAGTTCTGGGCTATTTTTAGCCTTCCAAACAGAGTTCGGCTCTCACCTAGGGATGCGACCTTCTTCAAATTTTCCGCATAGAACTGCGGCTCCTTCTACAAGGGTTTGCCCACCCAAAACAGGAACAATCTTTCTCAGAAAACTCCCTATGGAGTTCGACCTTCCTGCAAGGTTTACTTGGAATCCAAACAGTCATAAAGAGACCTAAACCCAACCTCTTCTCCTTCGCTTTGCCCTAATAAAGTTCCTCTTCTTGTCCTTCAAACAAGACCGCAAATATCTACAGCAGTCTCAGCCTTCCAACTCTTCTCCTTGTCCTCCAACAGCACATTGGTCAGCACGTTGGGCTTTGTCTTCACCTCAGCTCTGATCCCATGTTAATTTTGTGAACATGCTCTATGCCATTTCAGATTAGGGCACAAAATACTGAAGCAAATAGAACATACTAATAGATCGATGAAGACAAGCCAAAACAAAGATGATGAATGGTAGCGTTACGACGATTGGTAGGATGCTTCTACCAGCAAAGTCTCCAATAGGTCATTCAGCCAAGTGTCACACACAACCCCAAGACAACCCAGACAAAGAATACTCCATAGATACGCAGTACCAAGAACGTAGCTCCATCGCCTTCAAGAGAGAAGAAAAATCCTCCACACATTGTGTGTATAATGAACTCCAAGTCTCTCCAATATATAGGCATCTTTGGGGGTGTGTGACATGCTCTTTAAGACATTTAAGTCTATATTATATTCCAGGCCAACCTAGCACATAAGTGGAATAAATTCAAAGTACATGTTTTGCTCATCCGATCGAGATGATTTTTAGATCAATCTTACACCTCTCCGAAAGAGGAATCCAATAAAAATATTGAGATCGTCATCTGAGCAACATAACCCGGAGTTTGGACCTAGTTGTCCAAATTTAACACAACTAGGAGTGTGTTGGCTTGTGGGAGGGTTATTTACGTGGTTTGAGTCTCATTACCTCAAAATCCACCCTTTTCCATCATAAATTTTGCCTTTTTAGGGCTGACGTCACAAGCCCTATGTAATTTTGCCCTAGGGTAACCCTAACCTAACCCTAGGCTTCAACTTAGGGCTTCTTGAAGGTTTGTTGCTCCAATTGTTGATCATATCTATCTTTAACAATCCTTTTCTTGGCCTTATGTACCTTGGTAAGCCTTTGTCCTTGCCTATTCACTAAACCTTACATTATAGGTGCCCTTGATAGGCCTCTTGGAGTGCACATTTTGTTGCTTTGTTGGATTGAGCCTTTTCCTTAAGCTGAGTGTTGATCTTGAGCCTATCCTTTGTCACCTGTAAGCCATAGACTTAGAATACCTAGTAGGTGACAAATACCAGGAAGCCTCCCTTGTGGTGATTCTACCACCTTTAGGATATATGATGATACCAAGGTTTGGGATCTAGGGATTTTTATGATGGATGATTTGTTGCACATGAGAAAGAATTGGCAATAGGTACTGGGATTGACAACATCCTATTGATGCATCAAGGATTTAGCGAGGCCTTCTTCAGATTCTTTTGGGATCCTGGTATTGATGTGCAAACTTTGGAATTGTTTGAGGACAAGCAATCTTTGGAAGGGGGGACTGTCACTTCCCTTTCCAAGTGATCATCAAGGGGAAAAAATGGGACCCGTGGTAATCACCCATGGTATAGGGATGACCCATGGTATCCGCCCATGGTATTTTGGATGACCCATGTTATTCGTCCATGGTATTTTCCCATGATATTTGGATAGCTTATGACTTTAAAGGGAAGACTAGAGCTCTCTCATGAACATGTTGGATGATGATTTGTTTGATATTTTGATTATTAGTCAGAGAACTCTTAGAGCTTGAAGATAAGGGTGAAAATCCATGTGAGGAGGGTAGTTTTGGTGGTGCAAGATCCGCCTTAGTTGATCTGGCCAGAATTGGCTTCGGTGTTGAAACTATACACTCTAACCAATTTACAAGGAGGGATCCTATCAGATCTCTTGTTTGTGCTTCAGTGGAAAAAGAGGAAGGAGGGACCATAGAGATTCTTCATTGGTGCTTTAGATTGGAGAAGAGGAAGAGTCAATCAGACTTTTCAACTGGGCCCATTGTTGAAGACCTATCATTTTGGAGGCAGCAGCAATCTTCAGCAGATGATACAGCCAAGCATGCCATTACTGTGGGAGTTTCACAGGTTCATTTTTGCATGAAGAAGATTGATTGGCATGTAATATTGTGTTGAATATTAATAAAATAATTGGCTGCATGTTTGCTGCCCATTTTGAGAATTTACTGTGTTTATTTGCTGCATAAGGGTTTAACATTTAACTGAATACAAAATACTTGATGAAATGTCCCAATGGCTTTCTTGCAAACTGTTTGTTAAAATGTTTTAAAGAAAATTTATTGACTTATATTGAAAAGGGAATTTACATTATATTTAATCGAAAAAATGAAATATTTAACATTTTTTAGTGCTTGTCCATTTTTTGGCAATATTTTGAGTCTGATTTTTCAGCATTGTTTCAAATAAAAGATGTTGCTTTGGTAATGGAATACTAAGATAGAATGGTTTTTTTAGGAGGGGAGAAGCATTGTCAACGCCAAATGGTCATGACAGGAAAGTCCTCCAAAATGCTCAAAGGCGAGTTATCATATTCTACAAAACCTGTCTAGATGTTGTGAAAGATTTTTCATTGTGTTGTGCAAAATTGAAATTGCAAAGTATTTTCTGTCACTGAAAGGCTGTCATAGTGACGCTTCCAAAGAATGCATTGCCTTTTCCATATACATGTTTTGTTCAATCATGCTTATGCCTAGAAGCATTCAATTTGTGAAGTACTCTCCACCTCAAATCTATTGTATTATCTATGTCTGATAACTTCAAGAACCTGTGGCAGGGATTAGTGGTTCTTCAAGTTTCTCTAAATTGACCATTGTGAAGCACCCCGATGTATTATGAACGCGCTGTTGAAACTGACATTTGTTCATTTCCATTTTTATTTTCTTATGTAGTTAGGTAGAGATTTAATAAGTAATTTTGATATATTAATACGTTCTCAGCATTGCAGAATGATATATTTTAGTGGTTATTCAGAATTGCAGACAATTATATTTAAAGCATAGATATAACTTTTTAAGTTTTAGCTAAACTGTCCTATAATAAATATCTAAACATTTGGTTAATAAAATACAACGGTGATATGAGATAATTTATTAGTCCACAAATGACCAGAACACTAGGTCAATTGGACTAGGTAGTAGTTGGCGTTAATAAACTACAGGAGTGAAAAGGCCAAAAGGCTGTTGAAATTTGGTTATCGGAGGACAGGTGGTTTCCTAAGGTTTTATCTTTGGCCTAGGGAAAAGTGTCCAAAAGAATTTAATTTTTCTCCTAAAGTGACTTTGGCATATATAATTCTCCAATAATACTATCTTGAACTGGGTTGTCTATTGCCCTTTTTACTTCTCCTCATATATATATATATTTATTTAATAATTGTGCCGGATGGTCAAATTGGTTTTTTTTTTATAATAATATGGAACTACTTCGTTCTCTTTTTTTTCTTTTCTATTATGGATTACTGCAGAAATTTTTTTAACATGTGTAGAAAATTTTTTAAGACCGTTTGTGACTTTTGCACAAGAATTCTCTAATTGTTGAAGCTTTTCTTGAATTTTTTTAATCTGCTCAATTATTTTGGGATCTTTTCGTAATGACACATAGTGTGGTAGTTTATGTCCATAGGCTTGTAAACTACGTTCGTAGGCTTGTAAAACAATGTTATGTGCCATTGCTTCAACTTGTCCTCAATATGCCTCTGATATGGCTCTGATACCACTGTAGCAACTGACCTGTACGTTAGATACCTGGGCAGCTAATTACTCAGTTAATTTTTGTAATTCTTGATTATTTCTCAAGATGTAAGAGATATAATTATTTATTAATATATGATGAATGATGATTACAAGGCTGAGGCAGTGCTCCTTTAAATAGGAGTTGACTGGCCACGCCCAATTAGAGAGACACGTCCTTTGGAGAATGATGCCTCTTCATTTCATTTAATTAATTATTTAACTAACTAATTATATTCATAATTAAATTAATAAAACAAGAACTTATTCTAAATAGTTATGAACTAAGATTCATAACACACCCCGATGTATTATGAACGCGCTGTTGAAACTGACATTTGTTCATTTCCATTTTTATTTTCTAATGTAGTCAGGTAGAGATTTAATAAGTAATTTTGATATATTAATACGTTCTCAGCATTGCAGAATTATATATTTTAGTGGTTATTCAGAATTGCAGACAATTATATTTAAAGCATAGATATAACTTTTAAGTTTTAGCTAAACTGTCCTATAATAAATATCTAAACATTTGGTTAATAAAATACAACGGTGATATGAGATAATTTATTAGTCCACAAATGACCAAAACACTAGGTCAATTGGACTAGGTAGTAGTTGGCATTAATAAACTAAAAGAGTGAAAAGGCCAAAAGGCTGTTGAAATTTGGTTATCGGAAGACAGGTGGTTTCCTAAGGTTTTATCTTTGGCCTAGGGAAAAGTGTCCAAAAGAATTTAATTTTTTTCCTAAAGTGACTTTATAAAGTTATAAAGTCAAATCTAATTTAAAAGTGACTTTATGTGATAAAGTTACTAAAGTCTAATTTTAAAGTGACTTTAATAAAGTCAATGTAAAATTAAAAAGGAAAAGTGACTTTGGAAATAAATGACTAAGTGGGTCTTTATTAAAGTGGGGTGAATTAAAAAATAAAAAGTGAGATTTAAATGAGCATTTAATCTCAGCCCTAGATCTAAAGCTATTTCAGCCATTGGATTTAGGGATTTCCCAAAAGTCACTTGGGGTTAAGTTAAAGGAGGAAAAGGAGGAAAATTTCATTCACTTTTTCATGAGTAGATTGAGAGAGGAAGAGAAGGAGAGCTGGAGACATTTTTCTAGAGAGCGCTTGAGAAGGTGAAGGAGAGGCACACTTAGCAAATCCGTACAGCAACAAGGAGGACACGGTTTTCGAGGCAGCAAGAGACTGCACGAATATCAAGGCAGCAAGGCCATACAACAGCACAGAAACTGAGATAGTAGTCCGTACAACGGTTTTGAGGCATGGTTTTCGAGGAGAAAGGCAACACAGTTTTCGAGGAAGAGTGCAGCAACAAAGGGCTCAATTTCCAAGGTGGCTGGGCACGTTTTTTGAGGCAACCAGCACAATTTTCGAGAAAGGCAGTCTGCTGTAAATTCCGTACAGTCTGTATGGCCGTACAACTAAGTTCCGGGCACGATTTCCTAAATTGTCATTTGCTGTAATAAATTTCTATTTTGAGTTTTTCGCTGTTCTGGCATGTTTTCCAAGGTGGAGGCAAGCACGGAAAACAAGATATCTGTAATTAATTTGCTGGATTTTTTTTTAAATTTTTATAATTTTTATAATTTATAATTTTTAATTTTTTTCTGTATATTTCACCTCTCTGTAAAAGTATTTTCCAGAAATAAGGAGCTTTCGAACTGGTTTTCCCCAAGAGTTGTAGGGGGTTTTTCCAGGGTCATCTTGACCAAAAATCAGCGTGTCAAAATCTGTGTGGCTGATTTATTTTGCTGAGTTTTATTTCTGCATTTCCAGCATTGTGAAAATTTCCAGAATTTGTGTTTGAATGTAAGGCTATGGGAATGGGCATTTAACTATATGGAGAAATAAGGTGAAACTGAAAACCGGGGTGGAAAACTGAAATTTCTACATGGTATTAGAGCTATTTTGCTGAAAAGGCAGTTTGGGACAGCAAGAAGGAAAAATTACAGCAAGTTGATTTTTCACTCAGAAATTACAGCAAGCTGATTTTTCACACAAAATTTTACCTTTACTACAACAGTGTTATTTTAAGCTTATTTAGGACAGCAAGCATGTTTTTGGGCTTGAGGGTGGAGGATAGGTTGGATGGTTGAGGGTGGAGGATAGGTTGGATGGGCATAGTAACTACAGTGTTTGGAAGGAGAGAATGCAAAGTGTCTTTGAGGAGGCAAAAGTCTGGGATATCATGGTGCATACCGCACAACACCTTGTTAATGTGCCTACTGATGCTGTTCAGTTGGCAGCTTATAATAAAAAGAATAACAAGGGTAAGAGACTGATTCTAGACGGAATAAAAAACCATTGAATTCCTCATGTGAGAGGAAAGGAAAATGCTCATGAGATGTGGACAGCATTGACCAATCTCTACCAGAGTACCAATGAGAACAGAAAAATGGTCTTAAGGGAGACGTTGAAGACCATTAAGATGGGTAAGACTGATAGTGTAGCTGGATATCTCACAAAGATTACTAATGTGAGAGATGAGTTGCCAACAGTTGGAGAGGTTATTCCACCCACTGAGTTGGTGCGGATTGCAGTGAATGGCCTCCCCAGTTCATGGCTGAACTTTGCTGATGGGGTTTGTGCACGTGAGACCCTTCCCACTTGGGAGAGGTTTAAGGATGATTGCATATAACAGACGAGAAATCGGAAAGAGCCGACTTGGGGCAGCCAAACCGTTTGAGGAGGAATGAAGATCTGCTGTTCTCGGGAGGCAAGAAAGGCAAGAGAAAAACCGCTTGTGGGTGTGTGAGGGCAAAGAGCAAAGGGTGAGGTAAACGAAGACATGAGAAGGACTATTCAAGGTGAAGTGATTATGAAGGTAGGACTATATCTGAGTTATTATTATGCAGAGAAGAAGGGGAAGAACCAGAACATGGCAGCATCAGCAGAGGTAGAGGACTTTACGGATCGCTTTGACTGGGAGTTTGGGTTCATTGCTTGTGAGTCCAATAGAGCAGGATCACCTGCCATGGAGATTGAGAGGGAGTGTGCATTTCCCTCCACTAGCAGAGCATCTTTAGGTGTATGGTATGTTGACAGTGGGGCTTCACGTCATATGACAGGAGTCCGTGAGTACTTCTTAGAGCTTTTAGAGAGTGGCACTGATATAGAGGTAGTACTCGGAGATGACAATGTTGTTAGAGCAGTCGGTGTGGGGACTTTGACATTTAATAGGGAACCCAAACCTCCCTTGAAGATGTCAAATATTCTATATGTGCCAGGGATGAGGAAGAACCTCATATTCGTCTTAGCAATGGAGGACAGAGGATATGAGATATTGTTCAGGAGAGGACAGGTGCTGATATATCCCAGGGGCGCTCCAACTGATTCAGCTAGAGTGATTGGTGTACGCCATGCAAAGGTGTACAAGTTTGCATTTCAACCCCTTTTGGCATTGAGCAGTAGTACCGGCAGCAGAGCTACCAGTTCAGAGCTGTGTGAGATTTGGCACCGGAGGATGGGGCACATGTATCATGGAGCCTTGAGGACATTGCGGGAGATCACTACAGGTGTGCCAGATTTCAGTACTGATCACTTTGATACATGCAAAGGATGTGCAATGGGCAAGTTTGCCAAATCCCCTTTTCCCAGCAGTGACAATAGAGCGACTGGGATACTTGATTTGATTCATTTCGATGTGAGTGGTCGAATGTCTCATGTTTCCTTGAGAGTGGATATGAGTACTATGTTTTATTCATTGATGATCACTCCAAGAGGACCTGGATTTATTTCTTGAATACTAAGAGTGAGGTCTTCAAGCAGTTTCAGGAGTTCAGAGCTCTTGTGGAGACTCAGACACGTCAGAAGATCAAGTCCCTGAGGTCAGACAATGGAGATGAGTACACCCTTGGAGATTTTGTTGATTATTGTGCAGAGGCAGGCATTAGGAGGGAGTTCACTGTTCCTTACAACCCCCAGCAGAACGGGGTTGCAGAGAGGAAGAACAGATCCATCAGAGGGGCTGCCAAAGCCATGCTACATGATCAGGGGTTACCATTATTTTTGTGGGCAGAGGCCTGCAACACTACTGTGTATTTGTAGAACAGGAGTCCGCATCGTGCCTTGGGGCATGTGACTCTAGAGGAGGCTTTTTCTGGGAAGAAGCTTGATATTGGTCATCTTTGTATCTTTCGGTGTATTGCATACTCCTACGTACCTAAGGAGAAGAGGACCAAACTAGAGCCCACCGTAGAGAACGGTGTCTTTGTGGGCTACAGTGAGACCTCGAAGGCCTTTCGGATTTATATTCCGACACAGAGGAGAGTTGTTGTCAGGCGGGATGTGAAGTTCGAGGAGGACAGGGCTTTCAGGAAGTCACAGGAGTTAGAGTATCTGGATTAGCCAGACCCTCGGGAGCAGCTGAGTCAGTCGCAGGGATCTAGTGGGCAAGGATTAGGAGGATCCGGAGGTACATCAATTACGGTGTCAGGTTTGTCAGTGAGCAGTGGCTCACAGAGTCAGAGGGGTGGTGCTTCGGGCAGCATGCAGAGCAGTCCGCAAAGTAGTTCACTAGGGAGTCCACTGATGGATAGTTCACACGGTACTTCAACATCTACGAGTTCGGTGCGGGCAAGAGGACCCAGGACGCGGTCGAGTTCGGGGCTCTAATGATGAGGGGAAGGGAGTTTCATTCTCCCCTCTGCAGAGACGCTTGGGGAAGAAGTCCAAGTGGCCAATGCCTGAGAAGAGGAGCCACCGCCATTGTCATCCTAGAGGCCGATGGGAAGACGAGACCACTGAGAGGCACCGTGGCCACGCGGTTGCGCATCCTTGACTCTAAGCCTTCTAGCTATGTGGAGGAAGCTAGCCAGCAGGTTTGGAGAGAGGCCATGCAGGAGGAGTATTCTTCTGTCATGAAGAATGATGTTTGGGAGGTGGTGCCGAGGCCCGAGGGAAAATCCGTGGTTACTTCCAGATGGCTTTACAAGGTAAAGCATGCTGCAGATGGCAACATTGAGAAATTCAAAGCAAGGTTTGTGGCTAGAGGGTTCTCGGGTAGAGACCATTGGGGAGACATCGCTCCATGACTTCAGATATCAACCCGATTTACTCAATCATGGTGGCGGAGATGGGTTAGGTCCACCCAGGATGGATACCAGGGCCATTTCTGTTGGCTTATTGCGGGGAGATGTACATTGGTGGCCATAGGGCTTTGAAAGGGTGCATGGGAAGAGTCCCATGTGTGCGGTGAAGAAGGCCTTGCTAGCGAGCTCCCCGGAAGCTTGAGTATGGGATGGTATGCACCCGAGAGATGGGTTTCACAAGGGCAGGCGGTCGAACCTTTACTATGTTATTGTGATAGGTGAGGAGCCTCTCATTGTGGTATGTGGATGACTTGGTGGGTGCGAAGGGGCTCACGCAAGAGCCAACACGAGAGAGAGATCTTACGTGGGTTTATGAGATGAAGGACATTGGCTTGATGCATTACTTTTTGGTTTGGAGGTGTGGTAGGAGGAGGGGCATTTCTTCCTGGGGCAGGGGAAGTATATTGTGGACATCCTTGGCAGATTCCACATGGAGGATTGTAGACCCATGTCGACACCGATGATCACCAATTGAAAGAAGCTTCATGCTTCAGATTTCGAGTTGGTGGACCCCACATTTTATAGGTAGTTGATTGGTTCCTTGAGGTATTTGGTCAACACCAGACCAGATATATGTTTTGCAGTTAACATGATGAGCCAGTTCATGTGTGAGCCCAGGAGGGTGCACTGGGTTGCTGCAAAACACATTTTGCGGTTCTTGCAGGGGATAGTGGATTATGGTCTGGATTATAGGCAGGGGGATGGAGTGAGATTGGCAGGTTACACTGATTCTGATTGGTAGGTTGTGCTTTTGATAGGAAGAGCACTTCAGGGTGCTATTTTGGGTTGGGTTCAGCAGTGGTGTCGTGGTTCAGCTGGAAGCAACAGTCAGTAGCATTGAGTTCAGCGGAAGCAGAGTATATGGCAGCCAGTCTAGCTAGTTGTGAGGCCATCTGGCTTCACAAGATGTTGTTTGGTTTATTTGGTCAGCCGTTGAGACCTTCAGTGATTTACTGTGATAATCAGAGTTTCTTTAAACTCATGGAGAATCTAGTATTTCATGACAGGTCAAAGCATATCGGGATCAAATATCATTTCATTAGAGACTATGTTCAGAAGGGAGTTGTGAAGCTTGAGTATATTCCCACTGATGAGCAGGTTGCAGATATTCTTACCAAAGCCTTACCACGGGGCAAGCATGTCTACTTCAGAGACAAGATGGGTGTGGTGAGGAACACCTTCCTCGGTAAGAGGGAGTGTTGAAATTTGGTTACCGGAGGACAGGTGGTTCCCTAAGGCTTTGATCTTTGGCCTAGGGAAAAGTGTCCAAAAGAATTTATTTTTTCTCTTAAAGTGACTTTATAAAGTTATAAAGTCAAATCTAATTTAAAAGTGACTTTAAGTGATAAAGTTACTAAAGTCTAATTTTAAAGTGACTTTAATAAAGTCAATGTAAAATTAAAAAAGAAAAGTGACTTTGGAAATAAATGACTAAGTGGGTCTTTATTAAAGTGGGGTGAATTAAAAAATAGAAAGTGAGATTTAAATGAGCATTTAATCTCAGCCCTAGATCTAAAGCTATTTCAGCGATTGGATTTAGGGATTCCCCAAAAATCACTTAGGGTTAGGTTAAAGGAGGAAAAGGAGGAGAAGGTCATTCACTTTTTCATGAGCAGATTGAGAGAGAAAGAGGAGAGCTGGAGACATTTTTCTAGAGAGAGCTTGAGAAGGTGAAGGAGAGGCACACTCAGCAAATCCGTACAGCAGCAAGGGGGCACAGTTTTCGAGGCAGCAAGACGCTGCACGAATATCGAGGTAGCAAGGTCGTACAACAACACATAAACTGAGACAACATTTCGTACAGTGGTTTTGAGGCACAGTTTTCGAGGAGAAAGGCAGCACGATTTTCGAGGAAGAGTACATCAACAAAGGGCTCGATTTCCAAGGTGGTTGGGCATGTTTTTCGAGGCAACCAACACAGTTTTCGAGAAAGGTAGTCTGTTGTAAATTCCGTACAGTCCATACGACTGTACAGCTAAGTTCCAGGCACGATTTCCTAAACTGTCATTTGCTGTAATAAATTTATGTTTTGAGTTTTTGCTGTTCTGGCACGTTTTCCAAGGCGGAGGCAAGAACGAAAAACAAGATAAGTTTGTAATTAATTTGCTGGAATTTTTTTTTTCTTCCGTATATTTCACCTCTCTGTAAAAGCATTTTCCAGAAATAAGAAGGAGCTTTCGAACTGGTTTTCCCCAAGAGTTGTAGGGCGTTTTTCCAGGGTCATCTTGACCAAAATCAGCGTGTCAAAATCTGTGTGTGGCTGATTTATTTTGCTGAGTTTTATTTCTGCATTTCCAGCATTGTGAAAATTTCCAGAATTTGTGTTTTAAGAAAATATTTATTTTTTCAGCGTGGCATTTAACTATATGGAAAAATAAGGTGAAACTGAAAACTGGGGTGGGAAACTGAAATTTCTACAAAGGCTACTCGGAAAGGCTAAAAAAGGAAGAGGTGAAAAAGTAATACAATAAAGAAAAGAGCGTTGATGATGTTGCAAGGGGAGTTTCAGCATTACGAGAGCTTGTCTCTGGTACCTTGTCTCCTTGTGGAGATGGGTTCTCTGATCCTCAAAGGTGATTTTGTACATAGTCTCATTGATTTGTTACTTGATGTGCCAAACACTAGAGGGTTTACATGACACTTAGTGCCTCAAGCACTGAAGCAGGCAACAAAGTGTGACAAGGCAGGCCTTGGAAGAATCTTGCAACGTTTATCCTCTGTGAGTCAACACCTCATCCATGAAGAGAACTAGGTACCTCTGATCAATATATCAATGGTAGGTGGAGAGGGATGCCTAGAATCATCAAACAAATAGTGCTAATTCTCACATATTTCATAATAAACAGGGCACCTATGTTGATTTTTGGGTAGCATCGAATGTGCTCTAGCTCCAAAACTTTGTGGAGGGGCTAGAACACATGAGATCTCCAAGACCCAGAAATCGTTTGGAGAAATTCCACCCGGAGCTTAAGTTATTCAAACAATTAAATATTTTAATGGAGACCCTAAGTCTAACTTAGGGAAATTAAATAATTAAAGTGAATTAATTTAAACATGTGGGTGAGAATGTTTTAAGTGATGAGGATCAAGTCTTTTCTAATCTTAGCCATCGATTAGAGATTAGATCACGACCGTTGAATCGTCAATTGGAAAGGTATTAAAGGAAGTCTTTGGTGTCAGTTGGAGGATACACACAGAGTGTCAGCACTTGAGTTAAGTCGAAATTCTGGGACGCGGTTTGCTGAGAATTTTCGAGGGAGCTTGCAGGCCTAGGAGGGGTGACACAGGCCCAACAAGGCTCACGCAGGCCTAGAGGGATGACAGGCCTAGAGGAGTTGACGTAGAGCCAGGAGGGGCCGTGTTGGGGTTTCAGTGGGCCAGATCGGGCTCGTATTCAACAGATCGGAAAGGGTGATGCAACCACACTGAAGGGTGACGCAGTCTTAGCGCAGAGCTTACTGGGGACTACGTAGGCACTTGTGGGGTTCTTCATTCTCATGCTGAATCGACCATAATATCTGTCTCTAGAGATATAGGTACTTCTGCCAGGATTTTCTCTGTTGGGTAAATCACCACTGGTACCCTAGTTTGTATTCAGAAATTTGCATAATAATAAAAATCCTCAAGAGCTGCTGCACCAGTTTTCCCGCATTGGGTTTTTCCAGGGACATTTTTCCAAAACATCTTGTGTCCTTTGTCGAATGTGCTTATTTCTTTAGTACTTGATCTGGATTCTGTATATTTGTGTAGGCAACAATGTATTTACGTCGATGTTTTTCATGTATTATTCATAAAAATAACTTGTTAAGTTAATAAAACAAGTAGGAGAAGTAAATCAAATTACTATTGTAAGATTTGTGTTTAGTAAATTCAGAAATTTTCACATGGTATTAGAGCTATTACAGATCAGGGAGAGTTGAAGCCATCAGCGAAGAGACAGTTTTTTTGCGGAAAGGCGACTGTCTCGAGTGACAACGTAGATCGCAGGCCCAAAGGGGTGACGCAGGCCTAAAGGAGTTGATGCAGAGCCGGAAGAGGCAGTGCTGGGGTTTCATTGGGCCAGATCAGGCTCGTATTCAACAGATCGAAAAGTGTGATGCAACCAGACTGAAGGGTGACGCAGTCTCAACGCAGAGCTTGCTGGGGACTGCGTAAGTACCTGTGGTGTTCTTCATTCTCATGTTGAATCAACCATAATATCTGTCTCTAGAGATATAGGTACTTCTGCCGAGATTTTCTCTGTTGAGTAAACCACTAGTGGTACCCTAGTTTGTATTTAGAAATCTGCATAATAATAAAAACCCTCAAGAGCTGCTGCACTGGTTTTCCCGCATTGGGTTTTTACAAGGACATTTGTCCAAAAAATCTTGTGTGTCCTTTGTCGAATGTGCTTATTTCTTCAGTACTTGATCTGTATGTTTGTGTAGGCAACAATGTATTTACTTCAATGTTTTTCATGTATTATTCAGAAAAATAACTTGTTAAGTTAATAAAACAAGTAGAATTAAATCATATTATTGCTGTAGGATTTATGTTTAGTAAATTCAGAAGTTTTCACATGGTATCAGAGCTATTACAGATCAGGGAGAGCTGAAGCCATCAGCGGAGAGACAAAGTTTTTTCTGCAGGAAGGTGGCTATCTCGAGTGACAGCGCAGATCCAAGAAGAGGCAACGTAACACCGGAGGAACAACGCAGGCCTAGGAGGGGTGACGCAGAGGCTCATGTAGACCTAGAAGGGTGACGTAGTCCGAGATGAAGTGATGCAGAGCCAACGCAGAGGGTTCGAGTTTTCATCCTTCCGGTTGTTGTGGTTGGAACTGCAGTTTGTTCTTCGGAAGTTGTTGGTGGGGCA
This sequence comes from Pinus albicaulis, assembly GCA_034641835.2. NCBI lineage: Eukaryota > Viridiplantae > Streptophyta > Pinopsida > Pinales > Pinaceae > Pinus > Pinus albicaulis. The sequence continues at coordinate 874,048,509 of CM076579.1, forward strand.
TTGTTTCTGTCAGTGCAGAACAATGTCTAGCAGGCTGTGACAAAGTAAGGGGAAGCAATTCCTCAATAGAATTTCTCACTAAGAAGTCTGAGATCTGATCAGCGGAGTGATTGGAAAGGGTTGATTCGACAACAGTTGGTGGAGGATTTCTAGGAGGGAAACCTAGACATCACTTGTCAGAGGGAGCATATTCTCTAAAGGGTTTCTAGCGCCAAGAAAACCAGATCCGAGTCTTTTGCTGAGGGCAGCAACAGAAGAAGGGGGAAGAGTATTCGCTTCGACATATTTTGAGCAGAGATGGATGCACATGGATTGAGGGATCAGGACAAGTTGGATGGAGCATCCAACTTCGTCGTCTGGAAGGCCAGAATCTTGTTAGTTCTTTGATAAATATCACATGAAAGATCATGTCGAGAAGGTTCTAGCTGTTCTTGTTGACGCTGATCCATTGAAGAAGTATGAGGAAGCGCAAGCAAGGGCCAAGCGCTTGATTATGGACGGGGTCAAGGATGATGTGGTCCCACACATTTCTTTAAAGAACACAACAAATGAGATGTGGACGACGTTGACCACATTGTATCAAGGGACTTCTGTCCAGAGGAGAATGCTTCTGGAGAATCAGCTTTGGTTATTTCAGATGCTTAAGGGAGAGGAAGTCTACCCCTTCCTCATTAGATTGAAGGCGATTTGTGATCAGCTGGTGGCTATGGGGGCCACTCCCGATGAGGGTCTATTGGTCAGGACTACCCTGAATGCAGTGTTTGAAGAGTGGGAGACCTTTGTCCAAGGCATTTTGGGCAGAGCGATACTTCCAAATTGGGAAGACATGTGGGCAACACTTCGATAAGAAGAGATCAGGAGGATGACCAAGGCAGGTAGCACCAACAAAGGAATCAAGATCAAGGAGGAGGAAGATGTGGCTTTCGCATCAAAGGGACAACAGGGGCAACAACGGAAGAAGAAGAAAGACCTTTCTAAGGTTAGATGATTCAAGTGTGGTGAACTAGGACATTTCGCCATAACTTGTCCTATGAAAAAGAAGGCAAGAAAGATTTTGATTCAAAGGCTGCAACAGCTAAGGGTGATGACGATGTGGCTATGAGTGTTCATGTGCCTCGAGAAAAGAAGTGGGGCGACATAGATCTGTAGTTCTCTTCAACTTCAGATGAGAGGTAGGATCCTTGAGTTGCCTAAACTCTCGGATCACATACGAGCTACGGGAGCCCTTAATGGCAGTAGCAAGATGACTGGAGTCAGTTGACGCGGAGGATTATGGAGGCACATTGGCAGAGCTAGGATGCTGAATACTGGAGCAGTGCGAAGCAGAGGCAGCAACAACGTAGAAGCAGCAATGCAGAGGTTGATGGGATTTCAGCAGCGCAGAGGCAATGCTTATGTAGTGCACAGCAGCAACAACGCAGAGATCTAGAGGGTCAACACAGATTAACAATAGAAGGTGCTTCAGTATCGAGGTGCACTGAGACTGACTTATCTGTCAGGATTTTGGGTGATGCCCTTCAGTTGCTTAACTCTCATCAACTAAGTTGCACTTCAACATTTAGCAGTGGCAGTGCTATAGGCAACATGATGCAACATTTGAGAGGGAGTTGCAGTACAGATGAGGCAGTGGCTGTGGCAGAGTCATGGGCAGTAGTACAGAACACAGCAATGCAGAGGATGAGGGGCAGCAGACCAAGCATCACCAACACAGGGGACCAATGCCATGGATCAGGGTGATGCCTCAGGTTGAAGTGTTGCTAGAGCACATTCCTTGCTAAGAGTGAGTGTTGATTTTTGGGTAGCATCGGATGTGCTCTAGCTCCAAAACTTTGTTTAGGAGCTAGAACACATGAGATCTCCAAGACCCAGAAATCATTTGGAGAAATTCTACTCGGAGCTTAAGTTATTCAAATAATTAATTATTTTAATGGAGACCCTAAGTCTAACTTAGGGAAATTAAATAATTAATGTGAATTAATTTAAACATGTGGGTGAGAATGTTCTAAGTGACGAGGATCAAGTCTTTTCTAATCTTAGCTGTCGATTAGAGATTAGATCATGGCTATTGATTCGTCAACTGGAAAAGTATTAAAGGAAGGTGTTGTCGCACAGATTGTCAAGGCACTGCGACAACGGCTCAGATTGGGGGCTGTCACCTTTATCCCCAATCTCTCTATTTAAGCTGTCTCCTTGCAAGCTAAGGGAGGTGGACCCTATTAGAAATGAGGATGAAGAATCCAGGGGACGCAGCTAAAACATCAAATACATGATAAGATGAATGAGATTCCACAGATCTAAATTCGATTTCACGTTTAAGACCAGTGCTTTATGGAGTCAAACAGAATCCCGTTATGCAATTATAAACAAGTAAGTGACGATTAAATGCTGTTTATTAAAACACGATTGATCACAATGATATTCAATGAAAGACACTACAACCATGAAACAATATGATGAAAATGCCAGGATTTAAAATGTTTCAATTAGTTTCGATCTAGACAAAGATTTTATATAGTCATTCTTAAGATAAAAATTCAAAAGCTCATTTGACTATATAAAAGAGAGAATTTTTTGAGAATTTTTATAAATTTTTATTGTTTTGTTTTGTTTTATTTTTTTATGAAATCAAAACTGAAAAAATGAAACTTAAAACAAAAATTTAAAATATTTTTTGAATTTTTTATTTTATAATTTTTTATTTTTCAAAATCTAAATATCCAAATTAATGCTCTAAAATAAAACTAAACTAAAATCTAAATTAAATCTAAAGTCAAATTAAATAAAAATCCTAACCAAACTAATTAAAACAAAATCAAATCTAAATTAAGATAAATCCAAAACTAAAATTAAACTAAAACAATAAAAAGAACGCAAATCCTAACTCAACTAAAATCAAAATATATATATTTTTTAAAATGCTAACCTACGAATCAAATCTAACAAAGTCTAACCAAATTAAAACTAGAAGCTAAGTTTAAAAAAATTACAATCTAAACTAAACTAACTAAATCAAAATTAGAGTCTAAAAAAAAGTTTTAATCTAACAGAAAGTTAAATCTAAGCAAAACTAAAATTAAAATTAAACTAAATTAAACTAAGTTAAAACTAAACAAAAACTAAATTTAAATCTAAAAATAAAAAGATAAAAAAATCTAATCTAAAATTAAACTACAACTATCAAAATGGAAGCCAACTAAACTAAATACAAAATACACCTGAGCTAAATTGAAACCAAATATTTAAAACCCTAAGTTAAAAAAAATGAAATCTCAAATCTAACAAACCTACGCTACCCTTAACTAAATCAAAATCGCATTAAATTTTTTTTTTTGAACGCATATGTATTTGGCTCGAACTTTGCACGCGTTTTATTTATTTATTTGTTTCGTTGTATTGCAGGTTGGAGCGAACAGTGATGCCGACGGAGCAGAGGCTATGAAGGAAGGCGGACAGGATGGCGACACGAGGGAAATGAAGTCGGAGGCCAAGGGAGAGAGCACGCAGGTATGAAAGTCGAGTTAGAGGCTGATGAGGGGCAGATCGAATGAAAGAGACGGAGGACGCAGGTTTGGACGGCAAGGGGAGACGGCTATGCGGAAGAGAGGGACGACAGATCTCGTGAGGAAGCAGAGCACGATGGAAAAGGAAAATGGAGCTGAGGGCGGAATCGATTTGCTGAAGGGAGATGGATGGTTGACAGTAGAAGCAAGGATCGATTGCAAAGATAAACGATTGCAGAGATAAATTTGTTGGATGAGAGTTGCAAAACGAAGGGAATGCAGCGTGAACAAAACCCAGTACATTCAAAAATCCGCCCAGCAAACTTAAATTTTTTCTTTCTTTCAAAACTCAGATTTTTATTCTGATTAAATGCACCAGAGATCCTTTCCTTTGAAATTGTGCCCGGATCTGGAAGCTGACCCAATCTTGAGGCCAGAACCTGCTCAGATTTAAAGATATTTAAAAAAAAACTTCCTGCACTCCTGCAATAAACCCAAAAAGAACCAAAACTATATACATAAACAAACCATCTGATCCAAGAAATAACTACAAATTTACAAGACTAATTTGCAATTTGGGAGGCTCTCATAGCCAGATTTAAATCCGTGTTAGCACAGTTAGAAATTAAAATTTTTAAATGAGAGGCACAAGCCTTTGAAACCCTGCAAAATCACAAATATCGTAAGGTAGACTTGGAATTTAACAAATAAAGAGCTTATCAGATTTATGTTTATTGAGAGTTGGCTGGTCCAACCGAAGACTTCCCCAGACGCCCAATCTAAAAAAAAATAAATTTCCCTGCACACTTAGATCTGAATCTTAGATCGATAGAGATTTAAGAAAACAACATGAGACCTTTGCAAAAAAAATCAGAATGTTATTTTATAAACCCAGAAAACTGCACAAGATACCTGTATGCAGATTAATCCATGAAGGCTATCAATCATAAAATACAAGAGACAAAGTAGCAGAGTTTAGAGACAATTCACCACATAGATCTGAGAAGGAACATCCAGATTTGTAACCCCAAAGTCTTTATGCTTTATTCCTCAAAAATTTACAAGAGCTTCTAAGAACAAGTGCACGATCTTCAGATCGGATGACTCAAGAATGAGAAAGACCTCTAAATTTATAAGACAAGATCTCTAACGGCTAGTTTGGATGATCCTCGTCAAAATAATCTCAACCATCCAAAAGATTTAATTATCTTTTAATCCGGAGCGTTGAAATTAAAATTTTGGGGAAAAAACGAATTTATCATTTAATTCAATTTTAATTAACTCAAAAATACTATTTTTGAGTTAATTACCCCAAAATTTTGACTTTGACTTAACCACCAAGGCCCAAGGGTCCAAAATTTCTTAAAATTCTCAATATTCCCTTGGTCTGGGGCTTTTCTGGGGCTTTCAAAATCATTTTCCAAGGACCCACAAATTTTGCCTTTAAAGATTTAATCCTAACTTAGGACCCTAAATTAATTAAATTTCTGGTTTAATATTTTATTAATTAATTGACTAGAAAATTTAATTAATTGACTAAGAGGGTATTATAATTATTTTCCAACCCACTTTTACACGAGATAATACATTTACATACATGAAGGGGGAAAACCCATTCGTATAGACCCTCAAATAAATACCCAATTCTGCGACTCAAAATATGATCTAGTAGATCAAGTAGTTCAAACTACTTTTACAAGGACTCGATAGAACACTAGGACTCACTTAGTATGCTGATGATAAAATCCACCCTAGCTTTGGGGTGAGGCTGGAGGGAAAAACTCTGCCGATCACTTTCGTGAATCAGTGAGACAAAAAACCTCCTAGGATAGAGATCATCAACAACATATTAGGCTTACCTAGGTTGTTATATACATGGATGGTCTTACTTAGATCATTTACACCATTACATGCAGAATGGATTTACATCATTTATAATAACGTCAACTGTCGATGAAATCTGGATGATGGAATCTGAATGGCGCAACCACGTTGAACACGACGAATCCCATTTGAAAAAATGGGGGTGTACTGCTATGGGGTAGTTGACAAAGTGTGGTCAACAGAGGGCTTGGGGTAAGTTGGAGGATACACACACTGTGGCAACACTTGAGCTAAGTCGAAATTTTGGGATGCGGTTTGCTGAGAATTTTCGAGTGAGCTTGTAGTGCAGCGAGGGGCAGTTTGACAGTGGGATTTCTGATCCAAGGCTGAGAATACAATATCTGAGAGGCAACGCAGGCCTAGGAGGGTGATGCAGGCCCAACCAGGCTCATGCAGAGCTAGCGCAGAGGCTCACGTTGACCCAGAGGTGTGACACAGGCCTAGAGGAGCTGACGCAGAGATGTAAGGGGTAGCGCTGGGGTTTCAGTGGGCCAAATTGGGCTCGTATTTAGCAGATTGGAAAGGGTTATGCATCCACACTAAAGGGTGATGCAGTCTCAGCGTAGAGCTTGTTGGGGACTGCGTAGGCACCTGTGGGGTTCTTCATTCTCACGTTGAATCAACCATAATATCTGTCTCCAGAGATAGAGGTACTTCTGCCGAGATTTTCTCTGTTGGCTAAACCACTACTGGTACCCTAGTTTGTATTCAGAAATCTGCATAATAATAAAAACCTTCAAGAGCTGCTACACTGTTTTTTCCCCATTGGGTTTTTCTGGGGAAATTTGTCCGAAAAATCTTGTGTCCTTTGTTGAATGTGCTTATTTCTTCAGTACTTGATCTGTATATTTGTGTAGGTAGCAATGTATTTATTTTGATGTTTTTCATGTATTATTCAGAAAAATAACTTCTTGAGTTAATAAAACAAGTAGGAGAAGTAAATCAGATTACTGCTATAGGATTTATGTTTAGTAAATTCAGAAATTTTCACAACCTAAAAATGCAATGCTCCTTGGACTCCACCTCCTATAGAATTCACAATTGGTGTGGATTCGACATGTACCTTTATGGGGAAATATCTCTAGTTGAAGCTGATGAGAACAATCGTTGACTGGGTTGAGTGAGAACCTGAATCCATGTGGCCAATGGCACTAAGATGTATTCTTGGTGAACGATAAGCTTGTTCTTTAGCTGTAGAAAGTGCTCCAAATAGAAGACTATCTTAGGGCCAAGTGCTTTTGGAGGGGAGGTCCAAGTGAGTTGTATATATTGTGGATAGATGTCTTCTTTGAGAAACCACCAATGGCACTATATCCTAAATAAAGTCCAAAATTTTGAATGTTCAAGTTTCCATCAAAAAATTACTATTTTTAGACTTTGTGGGGATCATCTTCAATATTTTTAGTTTGCTGATCTGACCCTAATTTACTGCTGTAATAAACTTATCAGTTCTGAAATTTCTGATTCTCATTACCCAAAAAGCCTCAAAAATTGAAAATTCCGAATTTCGGTGTATTTTTACTATTTTTGGGCATATTAGTTATATATTTTTAGGCATCATTGGCTTGCTGATCTGTGGTTACTCACTGCTGCAATTAATATTTCAGATCTTAAATTTTGCTAAAAGATACATCTTGAGAAGTGTTGAAAAGTGTAACTAGGTCGGTCTTCTTTTTGGCTATGTAATTATGTATAGAAGATGTCAATGTATTTTTGGTATACTTGACTCATGGGTTTCATGAGCAAGATTTTATTATGTAGATAGACTTCTTCTTGATGTCTATTAGGTCTTCTTGATGTCTATTAGGTTTATGTCTTCTAGGAATAAATACAATTAGGTGTCATATTCATGAAGGATTCAGTTTGTAATCAAGTGAACACAATCTGCTACACTACTGAAGTAACGTCGCTTGGAAAGTAACTACAAGTCATGTCGGCCTACATGTTATGATGAAGTCGGCCTAAACCATATTTGATTGTCGGCCTAAAAGGTGAGAACAACCCACTATATATAAGCCTAGTTTGCGGATCATTTGGATGGATAAGCTACGTGGACAACACACAATTGAATGCGGATTCCTTTGTAGATTGCGGATAAGTCTGAGATAGAGTATATATATATATGAAGACATTGTGGATACCATAATAGAGACTGTAAGGGAATTGCGGACACCACAGCAGAGATTGCGTTAGGTAATTACGGACACCACAACAGAGACAGTAAGGGAATTGCGGACACCACATCAGAGAATGCGTGTTACAAAATGAAATTGCGGAAAACTACAATAGAATACATACTGAGATAGTGCGGATCTCTCTATAGTGAGACAAAAGATAAAGTGCGGATTTTTCTGAGTTTGAATAGAATAAAAGGTGCAGATTTCAGGAGACAACAATAGGGTTTGATTTCGGATATATCACAGCTATTCTTGTGGATTACATCTATAATAAAATGCGGTTACACCTGTGGTTAAGTGCGGATTATAGAGAAGGGAAAATGCAGGCTTCAAGACAGACATAGTCACTACATTTTAGAATAATAGAATCTGCAGTTACATTTGTAATTAAGTGCGGATTTGATGAATGACCATGCCATGATGTTATGAATAGTTGTCGCATTATGCATTTTGACAATTGACTTGATGAAAGATTAACTAAGAAAGGAGATAACTAACGTAAATAAGTTCACAAGTAATTATCAAGAAGAGAATTTGTATTAACCTACAACCCTTCAAAATTCTCAAGATGGTATCAGAGCTTTGGTTACAAGAAAGGGCTATTAGTGATACTTCAGTTCGGATGCATGGGTTAAACAAGCGCAGATCTCAATCAAGGAGTATTACCCATACACTATTACTTACATGCACACAGTCACGATATCTCCACAGTCTTGGCATACATGTATTTGAAGTGATGTTACACAGGTATCCTGAATACAGTCCAGGCCTACACACATCTCCACAGCTTGGACTCATTCTGAAAATTTTAGGGATATACTACAGTTCGGAGTGTAATCGCATATCACAGTGACATTCTCGGCATGACTAAATAGACAAGACTCCAGTCATTAGTACTACCACAGTAATAGAACTATGATGCTATCATAATTTGATATGGATGGTTCAATACTACCACAACAAAATTTTGCAAGTACAGATCAGTCAAATGCACTTACAATATTGATTCAATTCTATATGATTCGGTGTTTCCTCCAATAAAGATAATTCTTATATATTGTTGAACTCAATGGCATGACCTCAACTTACCAGTAGTGGTCACAACCTTGGAAGAATATAGTCTGAAAGTTCAGCTACACGAATGGATGACATATGATCTTAAGTCTGGAACAGCCTAAGAAGAAGATCATTCAAGGAAGAACAAGGTGAAAATCTTCTCTTCAGTTGCCAAGTAAGTATCTTTCATTTTCATTTTAATTTTGGTTAAAACTTAAATGACTTCGATTTGCAAGGAGATACATAAGGTGGTTGTATTACCAAAGATCCTTGCATGAAACAAGGAGGCTAGTCATGGTCCTCATAGATAACTGAAGTCATAGATAAGGGTCTCCTTTGAATTCATGGAAAGGAACTCTTAAGGTTCTCTCTCATGAATAATATTGGAGACACAAAAGAAGCTGGAAGAAGAATTATGAACAATACAAGAAAGTTCATGTCACCGGAAAGGATGGAAGGAGTGGATGGAAAGAGGGAGTAAGAGATCATTAAGACTAGTCTCCCTCATAATAAGTCTCTTTATGGCTCCTATATCCCGGTTAAGTTTTGATGCGATGTGACATCATGGAAGTATAAGAAACAAGAACTCATATGATCATGAGGGTAACAAAATCATGGGATAAGTAAGTTACCTCACTCATCAACCTAGGGTCTCTATGGAAGAGGACAAGTTGAAGGCAATAGTTTTGCAAAACTCAAACATTTGAAGAAAATGCAGGACCTGTTTCAAAGAAAATCTAAGAAAGAAGAAGCAAGGGATCTACACTACGATTGAGATCATCTTCTTCTTTAAATGATTTTTGTTGGTTATATGATAGGAAGCAGTAGCATGGTAGGAGCTCTTGGTGAATCAACTCCGGGAAAACCTCTCTGATAACATTACTAATGGAAAGCAGTCATCAAAAGAAAGGGTCATCATGGAAATAGATTTCTGGGATATTGATGGAGCATGCCAAGAGAATGAAGCTCTTCATTCTTGAAGGTGACTCAAGGGTAAAAGGGTATGAGGTATGTATATATATATTTATATGCTAAACATTGGATGCTGTGAAGTCATGTCATATGATTGCAGGTAATGAACTTTTGTATTTAGAAGTATGATCTATGGAGGAGTATCTCTTAGTGCACGGACATATGAAATCAACATAATATGTCCTCATGGAATATGAGGTGGTTGTATATGAACAAGAAACTAGAAAAATTGTAAGTTCTCGGGAATAAAGAATGTGCAGAGAGGAAGAGATCATGAAATGCAACCATGTCAAGAGGCAATTACCATCTGGAAGCCAAAAATATGTGACTAAGAGATCTCCTGGAAAGATATGTAAAGATATGTAAACTCTGACAGAAGTCTCATAAAGAAGAAGACCTTTGGCAAAAAGCATATCATTAGGAGATGTGTCAATCTGTATGAAGGATGCCGATGCCTACAGGAAGATGTCATGGTGAAAGATTATCTCTGAGGTAACCTTTTTTTTAAAAGTTCATATGTATATGTTTATCTGGATGAATTTGTGTAGGGTTGCTGATCATGAGAAAGGATGTATGATCCTTGGAGATGATTCAAAGGAAAGCAGCATGGCATAACAGTGGACCAGATAAGGAAATATGATGAATCACTTTCTGATAGTTGACATGACTTAGGATGAAAGTGATGGATGATTTGTGCCCTATGAAGCTAAAAGTTGGAGATTCCTCAATATCGAAATCCATGACATCGAGGACAGGAATTCTTCATGAGCAGCTGGGTGTCTCACCATTGTTGCTGGAGGTCCCTGGTTAAGAGGGAGCCTGATGATAAGTTTCTTACTTGGAAGAAACTTCGTAATTCCTAAGAATGAGCTTAGGTACATTCCCTGAATAGGAATGAGTACATTCCCTTGTGGAATAGGTCCTCCCTGGTTGAGAGGGAGAGATAAACACATCATTATGGTCTTGGGAAGACAGAATGGAGGATTGGGTAATCATCTGGCATTCGATACTCTTTGAGAATGTGTTAGGGCATTCAAGATAAGAGTAGTCGGAGACCGATATTCTTTGAGGGCTAGCTACCCAAGAGAAGAATAGTCCAAGAAGGTCATACTTTGGAAACACCCGGGTGGAGTATGTACCTTGGAGAGACAATGACGAAGGTGTCTATAAGTCATGTGTCTCGCTAGCATTGTAGCCCATTGTCTTGTTGAGAGATGGGGCTGTTAGTCAAGGCCTTGCAGTAGGACAATGCTGGTTGATATGATGCTATACAGATGCGATTACCAATCCGATTCTTCTTATGAGATTCTTCAGTTTGAAAGTGACCATGTACTTGTCTGAATACCTCCCTAGTTAAGAGGGAGTGTTGAAAAGTGTAACTAGGTTGGTCTTCATGTTGGCTATGTAATTATGTATTTATGTATAGAAGATGTCAATGTATTTTTGGTATACTTGACTCATGGGTTTCATAAGCAAGATTTTATTATGTAGATAGACTTCTTCTTGATGTCTATTAGGTTTATGTCTTCTAGGAATAAATACAATTAGGTGTCATATTCATGAATGATTCAGTTTGTACTCCAAAGACCTTGACAACCCTCATATAATGTTGTAATCAAGTGAAGACAATCTGTTACACTGCTGAAGTAACACCGCTTGGAAAGTAACTACAAGTCATGTCGGCCTACATGCTATGATGAAGTCGGCCTAAACCATATTTGATGGTCGGCGGATCATTTGGATGGATAAGCTACGTGGACGACACACAATTGAATGCAGATTCCTTTGTAGATTGCGGATAAGTCTGAGACAGAGTATATATATACAAAGACATTGCGGATATCACAACAGAGACCGTAAGGGAATTGCGGACACCACAGCAGAGACTGCGTTAGGTAATTACGGACACCACAACAGAGACTACATTAGGTAATTACGGACACCACAGCAGAGACAATAAGGGAATTGCGGACACCACAGCAGAGACTGCGTGTTACAAAAGGAAATTGCGGAAAACTACAATAGAATACATATTGAGATAGTGCGGATCTCTCTGTAGTGAGACAGAAGATAAAGTGCGGATTTTTTTGAGTTTGAACAGAATAAAAGGTGCAGATTTCAGGAGACAAGAACAGGGTTTGATTGCGGATATATCACAACTATTCTTGCAGATTACATTTGTAATAAAATGCAGTTACACCTGTGGTTAAGTGCAGATTACAGAGAAGGGCAAATGCGGGCTTTAGGACAGACAGTCACTAAATTTTAGAATAATAGAATCTGCGGTTACATCTGTAATTAAGTGCGAATTTGATGAATGACCATGCCGTGATGTTATGAATAGTTGTCGCATTATGCATTTTGATAATTGACTTGATGAAAGATTAACTAAGAAAGGAGATAACTAACGTAAATAAGTTCACAAGTAATTATCAAGAAGAGAATTTGTATTAACCTACAGCCCTTCAAAATTCTCAACAAGAAGGCTAACATATATGTTTTCTAAGTAAATCAAGTTGTTTGGCAGTCGGCATATTTTGGTATTTTCGGGCAAGCATAAGTGATGTTTGATTTGGCATTTCCTCACTGCTGTTAGAACATTGATCAAGTCTAAGTTTTTTGAATCTTTACTACCGATATAAATCATCATAGATCTGAAATTGGGTTATTTCTCAAAATCCACTATTGATCTCGTTGTTTGGCATAATAGCATGTGTTAATAATCATTGGTGGATAGAGTTGGTTACTTGAAGTTTACACTTGTATCTCTCGACACTTATCTCGTTTAAAGATTGCATCACAACATTGTTAAGTACTCTTTCATTAAGATAAATCTCACATAAGTACTTAATTCAAGATAACAACCACTCATAATCTCTCGCATTAGCATTCTAGGATCTAGATTTGCATTAATAATTTACCTCCTAACATAAGCTATGTTGATAGAGATATAGGGAAACCCTTTTCCTATCTAGCTTGAGGGATTCAACTTCTCTTAGTGGTTAACACAGTGACCTTGCAGTCGTCAGAGCCACAGTCTTTGCACCGTCGGAGGCATTGGGTGGGTGGAACACAAGGGGAGGTATCGTTAATCAGGCTGTTGCCTGCTTCCCGTTGGCTTCCATTACACAACTTACTTTGAGGATTGTTTCTCAAAATAGTTAGGGGAAATGTTACATTTAGACTAGGCATTTAACTAAAATTTACCAAGATCATTGCATTACACCTAGGTCTTAAGTCTTGCACCTCATATAGTTTAGTTAATCATCTCAAGTAGCAGGTGCCCATCCGGTCTTTTGGTTTTAATTTACTAAAAGCAAGGATTTGTGACTCCATTAAGGCATTGGTCTCATAATAAAGAATCTAATCTAATCAATAACTTTGCTTAAATTCAAGCATGTGGTTAGGCCACTCATCTATGTCTCCCAAGCAAGTTGGTTTCCAACTTGTTTCTTTCCATCTCATTCCATAGGGACTACCCCCCATAGCTTGTTGTTGGGAGACAACTAGAATGGAGTGGCTGGGGAGCAGAGTGACAGACCCCGTCCATTGTGTTGTCGCGGTGCCTGTACAATTTGGGCGACAACACAACCCACAAATGAAATGCTAATACTCTGACACGATATTATTAAAATGAAATTCTTGGGATGATTTTTTACAAATTTTCTGACATAGAGCTTGATAGGTACACTTCAGAAATTGCTTGCCGGAATGTTATATCAATTTGGCTCTTCTACTTAAGAAATTTAGCCAAGCAATGCGGCCCTATTCTTACTGCAATTCGGCCCAGAACTCAGCTTCTTCTCTGGTGTGCATGAATGACAACTTGTCTTCAGGAAATTCGACATCAAATAGTTTAGTGATTCAACCCTTAATCTGCTTTAGGATATGGCCATTCTGATTGTTGTCAAGGAAATAGAACATGAGTGGATCACAGTCATGAAGACTGGTTTCTTCTTCACGTGCTTTTACATTACTAGTTGAGCTGAATAGATAGTTACAGTAATGCAGCATCAGGAAAGGAAGGGGAATCCCTTGTCCATTCCTGATTTGTCACTACAGTGTGGGTTGATGTTGAAAGGGATGTCATGTTAGTAGATGCCACGTGCATTTAAGATAATTCAAGGATGAGTCCAACGAGATGGGTAGAATGGTGTTGCCTCTGCATTGAGCATCTTTTCAATTTCACATAAGCAGGCAACAAGGTAAGTTGGCAACACATGCTGAGTATGTTTTCGCTAGTGCATGTTAAAGATATTTTTAAAGGCGACTTGGGACAACCAAGAGTTTGTGTATGTTTGTTCTTGGAATCTATTAATTTTTAATGGGTGCAATGTTGCATGAAGCGGGAATGTTTTTTGGAAGTGGATTTACGAAATCGTCATTTCCCAAAAATCTAGGAAACAAAGAGTTTTGGAAGCTTCTACTATATATATATATATAATTTTTTTTTTCAATTTTTTTGCATTTATATTTAAAAAATTTATCCAAGATACCAAATTAGTTGTAGAAGACATGAAAACATGCATATTTTTACATAAATCAAGATAGATATGGCATCCATTGTACATCAATGATTAATTATTCCGGCATCAACCATCTAGAATCTAGATTCCTCTTCTTTTACTCTACTTTGTTTCTCTAGGGATATTAGTCAACATTGCCCAATTTTGATCAAAACGGTCTAATCCAAGCCTTCAAATATGGTAGAGAAATCTTAACATCCCTGATCAATGATTTTGTCTTGAGTGAAGGGTACATTTTTACTAAGGCCATGACAAAGGAGTTCAACAATCAACAACACCAACATTGGAGTACATATAGGGCTTGGTGCTCTTGATTAAATGTAATGCCCCTTAAATTATTTTGGAACAAGATTTATTTCTACATTTTGGGGGCCAATTTTGGTGAAGATAGGGGGGGCTCTTGATTAAATGTAATGCCCCTTAAATTATTTTGGAACAAGATTTATTTCTACATTTTGGGGGCCAATTTTGGTGAAGATAGGGGGGCCCATTTGATTTTTGATAGAATACTTAGGAGTTATAGGCAAGTTAATTTTATTTTTATTTTGTTTTGTTAATGATATGTGGGGACTACCCACATAAGAATTACCCACTCCCTAAGCCAATGATTCGAAATGCATGAGAGGGAAGAAAAGGCGAGAAGAAAGACTCCACGAAAGTTATAAAAGGAAGGAAACTCACTTCATTTGGCATTCTTGGCTTATCGATTTTATCTTTGTTGCTCGAGCTTCTTAGCAGGGTCACTTGCTCTTTAGCACAAGTTTTCCAAGCGGAGAACTCACCCATTATTCGGGGGACTTTGAGTGCCACTCTAGTTTGGTTCATCCATTGTCATCCAAGGGAGTTTAATTGAGTTATCTTCAACATTTGCATTCAGTTTGCCCCAACAGTGTGTATTTCTGAAGGATGCAATAGTGTTTCTTGTGTGGCTATTGCTGCATGATTTCGAGAGATTTTTGGAGGTGGAAGCTTAGTAGTTTACTAAGCTATTGGGTGAGTTTGGAGGCTGGGAGTGATAGCTATATTTTGGAGTTATTTTGCAATCACTGGGGCAAGCGCAGAGGAGAGAAGATGGGCACACATGGGAGATTGTGGCTCAGCCTTTTGGGTTGTTGATTGCTGGGAGAAATAAGGGAAGTGCTAGTGGAGTTATTTTCTGCATTGTTGGAGCATTGTGGAGAGTTTTTCTTGGTGATTCTGCAGACTACGTGCTTCAGCAATCACTGGGAAGCATAGGGCCTATTGGAGGTCGATTTTGGAAGGTCAAAACCAGGCCAAAACATTTTTGGGGTTTTTTGGGTTTTTGGCAAGGACCTCATAATATTTTTGCAGAATTTTCTGAGCACCAAAGGTGGGGTTTTTAGCCATATCTTTGCAGTAGACAGTGCAGATTTGCTAGGGCTTTTGGGGGTCGTTTTCGAAGGTCAAAACCAAGCCAAACCATTTCTCGGTTTTTGACAAGGACCTCAAAAATAATTTTGTAGAATTTTCTAAGCACTGGAGGTGGGATTTTCAGCCATATCTTTGTAGCAGACAATGCAAAATTGCTAGGACAACATAGATCTTTAGCTGGGCAATTTCTAGTTTATCATTGTCTTACCTGGGTTTTGCTCCAAGCGTAGGTGCATTTCTTCTATATATTTGTACTCTTGGCCCATTTCTATAATAAAATGGCTCAGTTGCTTCCATGAATTTGATTGTTTTGGGTATTTACTGCATTGTTTAAAATTTCTATGGTGCAAATTTATTATTTTATTGCATAACACTGTTTTTCCTATTTTGGAACATTACATTAAATGACAATCACATGCCCTCATTCATGATATAATCCAATGAAATGCCACAATCCCATTGATCCTGAAAACTGTCAAGTTTGTTGAATTTTGAATGAGATATGAAATCTATTTTCTCCATATGAAGTCTGATGAAGTTGGAACCACTCTCAAACATCCTGAGTCATTTCATGATAATGTTAAAAATTTAAGTAAAGTCACTTTTACTTTAAGAATTTAACATTACCATTAGGGAACATCTAGGAAGTGTCTAGGGAGCATCAAGAGGCACCTTGGGAGTATTTAGAAAGCATAGTTCCTCACATATCAGTTCGAAATTTCCAACAAAAAAAAACAAAAAAATCCCCGCGGAACTATGTGAATTGTCCACCTTTTATTGGATCCTGTCGTGATCCGCGGCAGATACACGCCCGAACCTCCATGGATCCATAGACGATCCTTTCTGGATCTGTGGATTGGGCAACTAGAACCACAGATCGGGGCCTCGCGGAGCCGAGTTTCAAGGAATCGCCCAAAAAAAAGGAAAAACTCCCAGCTCCGCTAGAGGATCGGTGGCCGATTTGTACGGGAGGTTCCGCCTCCTAATCCTTGGGGTGGGGGGGTTCCTGCAACTATGGTTTGGTGTCTAAACAATTACAATTGTTGCTAACGAGTTGGGATCTAAAACATTTAACAAACACAAAAGGAGTTCTTCGGTTGAGATTCGAGGAGAAACATAGATGGAAAAGTTGAGTGCCTAAGTGTGTGGTAATTAAAATTTTTATGTTGTCATTCTGTACTGTTAAATTTGGACAACTAGGTCCAAACTCCATCTTGTGATGCTCAGATGAAGTTTCCAATATTTGTATTGGATTCCTCTTTCAGAGAGGTGTAAAATCGATATAAAATTGATTTTAATCTGATGAGCAGAACATTTATTTTGAATTTATTATTTATAATAAATTTAAGTGCAGGTCAGCCTTAAGGTTTTACACCCCAACAGATGTGTCACACACCTCAATGATAGATATAAATACAGTCAATGCTGGAGAGCTTTTCACTCATCTCATCCACACACTTCTCATTGGATACGAGCATCTAAGAAGTAGTTCTCACGTGGGAAAAGGACGAAGTAGCTGCAACTGGAAAAAGGACAAAATTTCCGCAGTTAGGGTTTTTGGATGAAATTTTTTGCAGTTAGGGTTTCTGGGCAAGTTTGACCAGCGTTGACTTTGGTCAACACATGGTCCGTTTGAGCTGAAATTTTGTGGAGAGTTCGATTTTTGAAGGCCGTACTCATTGGCACAAAAATCGAGGTCAAAAGGTTGACCGAAGTTGGAGCTGCATTGACTTTATTGTTGCTGCCCTGCGTTGACTTTTTCTGGACTGCGTTGACTTTTCTGGGGTTGACTTTGAGTTGACTGGATGATTGATTTAAGGACTGTTGTGACACATTCTGGGTTGGTCAACCAAGAAGACTTTGCTGGTTGAAGCATCCTGCTGACCGCCGTAATGCACCAACACATTCTCCTCTTTCTGGTTTGTCTTCTATAGATCCACTGGTATGTTCTATCAGCGTTTTACTTAACTATTTATGTGATTGCTGTTATAAAAGTAAAATTGCATCAAGCATAAAACATCTACAAAAATTTACATGGTATCAGAGCTGAGGTGAAGACAGGCCTTAACTTATAGCAATCACCAACTGAGAAAAATGAGTTCCACAAGTTATGGCTTCAAGGAGGATGACAAGTTGGTAGGAAGGGATGACTTCCATGCTTAGAAGATGATATTAGATCTCAAATTGGAAGACCATGATCTCATGGACTATGTATTGGGTAAGATACAAGAACCTCCATCCACTGCTACTGCTGCTGCTAAATCCAAGTATAAGAAGGGGTAGATCAAAGCAAAGCTAATGATCAGGGAATCCATACATAAAAATCTGGTTGCCTACATATCTGAGTTAAGCACATCCAAGGAGATGTATGATAAGCTGATACAAATGTTCAAAGTAAACAATGCAAACCAAGTGCCATTCTTCAAGAATCAATTATGTTATGCGAAGAAAACGAGGGATCAGGGCGGTCCAAACATACTTTGAAAATTGTTGAATCGGGAACATCGAAGCGGCTATTGGGGAGACAATGGTAGATCCGTGAAAGATGGTACTCACAGCACTTGGAGCTCCATATGAATGGCAAGTATTCAACACTACCATTCTCAATAATAATACAATTCTAACTTTGACGAGCTATTGTCCAGGATGCATACGAAAAGAGACAAGAATGAAGGAATACGAAAATGACGAAATGCGCCTACGGCCCCGCTCATTCTAGAAAAGAAGAACTGTTTGGTGGTCCTAAGAACAAAGGAAGAGCAAGGGCCCAAGGAAAGAAGGGCAAGTGTTTCACTTGTCATAGGTCTGCAGTCACTATGCTAGAGAATGTCCCTTCAAGAAGGATTCTCCCGATAGTGATGACAACAACAACTACCGAAGGAATGGAAATCAAAGAAACGACAGGTCCAAAGGAAAGAGGAAGGCTCCCTCTGGTGGAAACAATCAACCGTTCAAAAGGTCTAGAAACTCTAGGTATGAGGAGTCAAATGTTATTGATAAAAGAAATGAATACATTCTTGTATCTACCCTCTCTGCTGCATCCCCACCCAACACTATGGATGTCTGGCTGATAGATAGTGGTGCCTCAAGACACATCACTGGGTTCAAGGAAGCACTCTCTAACATGGTTGAGAAGGAAACTAATCTGGAAATTATCCTTGGAGATAATGCCACATATCCTGTGAAAGGGACAGGGGTTGTGACCCTCCACTTGTCTCAAGGACAAGTCCTACATTTACAAGATGTACTCTATGTACCAAATTTGAAGAAGAACCTTGTGTCTATATGACCATCGAAGACAAAGGTTTCAATATGGAATTCATTGATGGAAAGGTGCGCATGTGGAAAAAGAATCTCAAGGAAGCTATCGTGATTGGTTTTAGAGTTGGAACACTCTACCAAGTTGAAGGAAGTCCACTGGGAGCTATGACATGTGATACTATCCGAAAAACTGAACTATGGCACCGAAGGTTTGGACACCTTCATTACAAGGCCCTTCCTGAAGCAAGGAAGGTGGTGACAGGGATGCTCGATTTTGGAAATAATCATGAAGGTGTATGTAAGGGTTGTGCCAAAGGAAAGCATACAAGGGGACCTTTCCCCTCAAGTGTCTGAAATGAACATTTGATATTTTACAACTAGTCCATTACATTATGATCTATACGGTATGCTACCCATAGCCCATGGGAGGATGTTCTTACTATATGACATTCACGATGACTTCTCCATAAAACACGGATATACTTCTTGAAGAAGAAGGATGAGGCTTTCGTGGTTCCGTACCTTCAAAGCCTTGGTGGAAAATGTAGCCAGGGAAGAAGATCAAGATTTTGGACGACAGTAGCCTTTGAATATGGGTGATAGAGGTTCAAGGACTTTTGCGAGAGAAGGCTGGTGACAAGAGGGAGACTATCTGCCTACTCTGACGAGAATGGCGTTCTTTGAGCGAAGAACGGGACCATTGGAAGCCAGGTGCCATGCTATGTGACCGGGGTCTACCGAAGTTTCTGTGGGGAGAAGCTGCGAATACTGATGTATACATTCAAAACCGATGCCCTCATTCCACCCTGGACTCCAAAACTCCCGAAGAGGTTTTCACTGGTAAGAAACCTGACGTCTCACATTTTAGAATTTTTGGATGTCCTGTTTATTTTCATGTGCCAAAAGAAAAGAGAAGTAAGCTGGATGCTTTTGGGAAGAAAGGAATGTTTGTGGGCTACAGCGAAACCTCTAAGGCCTATAGAGTCTATGTACCTGGTCAAAGGGAAGTAGAAATATGCCATGATGTCACTTTTGACGAAGATGCTTCCCTAAAGAAAGTAGTAGATCTTCCAAGATCTGAGGAAAATCATGAAGCAAGGCCTGGAAATCAAGAAGAACCACAGGATGAGACAATGCCTGATGTTGAAGGACCAATGGACCCAATAGATCCATCTCCTTCACTGAGAAAGAGACCATCATGGCTCAGGGACACTCTTGAAGATGCCGAGGGACATGCTGCCCTGAGGGGGACATTCCGAGAAAGCAAGAAGCCGTGTAGATACCAAGGGTATCTGGATGCCATGAGTACTGTTGTACAATCTGAACTTGGATCTTTTGAGGAAGCTGTAAAGCATCAAGTCTGGAAAGATGCTATGCACGAAGAATATGAGTCCATAATGAAGAATGATGTCTGGGATGTGGTTCCAAGACCGAAGGACAAATCAGTTGTCACCGTGAAATGGCTCTACAAGATCAAGCATGGATCTGATGGAAGTGCTGAAAAGTTCAAGGCAAGATTTGTTGCCCTTGGCTTCTCTCAAAAGGAAGGAATAGATTATGATGACATATTTGCATCTGTGGCACGATATACCACCATTCGATCAATCATAGCCCTTGCTGCTACGCAAGGATGGAGTCTTCATCAGATGGATGTCAAGACCGCTTTTCTGCATGGTGCAATAAAAGAAGAGGTGTATGTAGAACAACCTCTAGGGTTTGAAGTTCAGGATCGGGACACTCATGTCTGCAGGTTGAAGAAAGCCCTAAGCCCTCTATGGGTTGAAGCAAGCACCCAGAGCTTGGTACGAGAGGATAGATAGCTACTTGATGAAGTTGGGCTTCACTCGAAGTAATGTTGATCCGAACCTTTACTTCAAGGTTGTCCAAGGGAAGCCTCTCATTCTGGTGCTGTATGTGGACGACCTCTTCCTGACAGGTGCTGACCCTCTCATTCATCAATGCAAGAGGGAGCTCGCTGCTGAGTTCGAGATGAAGGACCTAGGACTGATGCACTATTTCCTAGGCCTGGAGGTCTAGCAGAGACCTGGAGAGATTTTCCTTTCTCAAGGAAAATACATTGTGAAACTTCTGGAAAGATTTGGTATGGTGGACTGCAAGTCCGTGTCAACACTAATGGAACTCAACTTCAAGAAGTTGAGTGGCAGCGCTGCTGGGCCCGTATTGGCAAATCCTACTGAGTATCGTCAACTCGTAGGGGCCCTGATGTTCTTAGTGAACACCCGTCTAGATATATGTTTTGCAGTGAACACTTTGAGTCAACAGATGGTTGAACCTCATCACTTTCACTGGGTTGGTGCCAGGAATCTTCTGAGATACCTTCGGGGCACGATAAACCATGGGCTGAGATACACTGCCAGGAGCGTGACACTCCTTGGATATACTGATGCCGATTGGGCTGGCAGTGTGGTGGATCGTAAGAGCACATCGGGATGCTGCTTCAACCTTGGTTCTGCTTCGATCTCATGGATGAGCAGGAAGCAGAAGTCGGTGGCTTTGAGCACCGCGGAGGCCGAATACATTGCTGCTAGTATGGCCTGTTGTGAAGTAGTTTGGTTGAGGAAGCTCTTTAGTGAGCTGTTTGGACATGTGCTAGATACCACTGTGATACTCTGTGATAATCAGAGTGGGATTCGTATGACTGAGAATCCTGTGTTCCACCACCGATCCAAGCATATTGATATCAGGTACCACTTTATCCGGGATATGGTACAGCGAGGCGCCGTAAGGCTCGATCATATAGGAACTGATGAGCAGGTCGCGGATATTCTCACTAAGCCCCTGGGGAAGGTCAAGTTCCTAACCTTCCGTGAGAGACTTGGTATCGTGGAACGACCCTATGATGTGGGTCCTATTGGACGATGAGCTCGAGGAGCTCTGGGGGGCTTTGGGGACATCGTCTCGGAGCTATGAGCAACCACAAGGCTAGGCTTGCCAAACCTTGTTGGTGTGCTTGGACCCCACCGTTGTGATTATTGAGTTGGTTCACCTCTCATTATTTGTGCCCCGTATGCATCTTACCCATTGAGTTCAGGGCTCATGGGAAGTACCTCTCATTTGGCCAATGAGATGGGAAAAGCTAGAGACCAGTAGCAAAGACTGATGGACGCATCAGAGATTGCCATACTCTCTATCTAGGATGGCACGGTCCAACCACTTGATCTGGGATCAAGTCTAGTGAGGTCTCAGACCTCCGCCTGACTTCGGGTCAGATGAACCAACTTCGGGTTGGTTGGAGACTCTTTGTGAGTCCGATAGAGGTTTCGGACCTCTGGGCTGAATTTGTCAGCCGGGGGATGATGTCTTTGTGACTGACCCACTTCTGTTCTGAAATAAAGAGGCCAGCAAAGCAAGTTACGGTGGGATGACACACGATGTTTGATTGCACTGGTGGATGGAGTTCTCCCTAGTTGAGAGGGAGTGTTAAATTTGGACAACTAGGTCCAAACTCCATCTTGTGATGCTCAGATGAAGATTCCAATATTTGTATTGGATTCCTCTTTTGGAAAGGTGTAAAATCGATATAAAATTGATTTTAATCTGATGAGCAGAACATTTATTTTGAATTTATTATTTATAATAAATTTAAGTGCAGGTCGGCCTTAAGGTTTTACCACCCCAACAGATGTGTCACACACCTCAATGATGGATATAAATACAGTCAACGCTGGAGAGCTTTTCACTCATCTCATCCACACACTTCTCATTGGATACGAGCATCTAAGAAGCAGTTCTCACGTGGGAAAAGGAGGAAGTAGCTGCAGTTGGAAAAAGGATGAAATTTCTGCAGTTAGGGTTTTTGGATGAAATTTTTTGTAGTTAGGGTTTCTGGGCAAGTTTGACCAGTGTTGACTTTGGTCAACGCATGGTCTGTTCGAGCTGAAATTTTGTGGAGAGTTCGATTTTTGAAGGCCGTACTCATTGGCACAAAAATCGAGGTAAAAAAGTTGACCGAAATTGGAGCTGCGTTGACTTTATTGTTGCTGCCTTGCGTTGACTTTTTTCTGGATTGCGTTGACTTTTCTGGGGTTGACTTTGAGTTGACTGGATGATTGATTTAAGGACTGTTGTGACACATTCTGGGTTGGCCGACCAAGAAGACTTTGCTGGTTGAAACATCCTACTGACCGCCGTAACGCACCAAGTTACCAACACATTCTCCTGTTTCTGGTTTGTCTTCTATAGATCCACTGGTATGTTCTATCAGCCTTTTACTTAACTATTTATGTGATTGCTGTTATAAAAATAAAATTGCATCAAGCATAAAACATCTACAAAAATTTACATGTACAGTTGTTGAACTTCATGAATCTTTAGGCCATTGATGTGACTAGAGAAATCTCTGTTAAAGTGGTTTTTTTGGTTTCTCATTTAATTATTGTGAATGTGTCTGCATTAACAATTATTTTCACTCATTCTTTTATAAAAAGGCATACCTTATACTTGGACAGACAGTTCAAAAGCAGATAACAAGTATGTCTTTTGGGTTGTTTATGAACATTGGATTTGACTTGGATAGATAGTTCCCAACAGGTTGAGAAAAAGTTAAAACAATACAGTTGTGCCTGAAATTTGATTTCCATTATTCTATATCCAGTCAGACAATGATATCTAGTGCATATGCAAGCTGTGTCCATATTGGGGAGTGTTTGGTGTCTTGCATGGTAAATTTTTCGTATCAACGTTTTGGGCTAAGTATCACAACCCATCATCAGGAGATCTATGGAAGAATCCTAAATTTTCATTCAGCTGATCAACATATTGTGAAAATTTCTAAATTTACTAAACATAAATCCTACAATAGTAATCTGATTTACTTCTCCTACTTGTTTTATTAACTTAACAAGTTATTTTTTCTGAATAATACAAGAAAAACACAAAGTAAATACATTGCTGCCTACACAAATATACAGATCAAGTACTGAAGAATTAAGCACATTCAACAAAGGACACAAGATTTTTCGGACAAATGTGTCCGGAAAAACCCAATGCGGGAAAACTGGTGTAGCAACTCTTGAGAGTTTTATTATTATGTAAATTTCTGAATACAAACTAGGGTACCAGTAGTGGTTGACCCATCAAAGAAAATCCTGACAGAAGTACCTCTATCTTCGGAGACAAATATTATGGCTGATTCAGCTGAGCATGAAGAACCCCACAGGTGCCTATGCAGTCATTGCATCACCCTTCAATGTGGCTGCGTCACTCTGTCTGATTTGCTGAATACAAACCTAATCTGGCCAACTAAAACTCCAATGCAGCTCTCTGAGTGACTGTGTCACCCTCTTCTGGTTTTGCGCGCCTCTGCATGAGCCCTTCTGGCTCTGTGTCACCCCTGCTAGGTTTACACTGCCTCTGCGCACCCTTCTTGGGCTTACGCTGCCTTTGCGTCACCCTTCCTGGGCTTATGCTGCCTCTGCGTCACCCCTCCTGGGCATGCGCTGCTTTGTGGTACAGATCTGCCTCTCTGCTATTGTATTCTCGGCCTTGGACTCATAAATCCCATTGTCGAACTGCCCCTCGTTGCACTGCAAGCTCACTCGAAAATTCTCAGCAAACCGCGCACCAGAATTTCGACTTAGCTCAAGTGCCACCACTCTGTGTGTATTCTCCAACTGACCCCAAGCATTCCTTTAATACTTTTCTTGTTTAACATTCAACGACCTTGATTTAATCTCTAATCGACGACTAAGATTAGAAAAGACTTGATCCTTGTTACTTAGAACATTCTCACCCACATGTTTAAATTAATTCACTTTAATTATTTAATTTCCCTAAGTTAGACTTGGGGTCTCCATTAAAATAATGAATTATTTGAATAACTTAAGCTCCGGGTGGAATTTCTCCAAACGATTTCTAGGTCTTGGAGATCTTATGTGTTCTAGCCCCTCCACAAAGTTTCAGAGCTAGAGCACATCCGATGCAACCCAAAAATCAACACTCCCTCTTAGCGAGGAATGTGTTCTAGCAATACTTCAACTTGAAGCATCACCCTAATCCACAACATTGGTCCTCGGCACTGTTGATGCTTATACTGTTGCCCCTCATCCTCTACGCTGTTGCCTTCTTTACTGCTGCTTGTGACTCCGCCACAGTCACTACCTCATCTGTATTGAAGCTCCCTTTCAAATGATGCATCTTGCTACCCATAGCACTGCCACTGCTAACTACTACATTGCAAATCAGTTGTTGAGAAGTAAGCAACTGAAGGACTTCACCCAAAATCTTGACAGACAAGTCAGTCTGGCTGCATCTCGATACTAAAACACCCTCTGCTGCTAATCTGTGCTGAGCCTCTGGTGTGTCTGCGCTGCTGCTGCTCTACACTGCATAAGCATTGCCTTTGCATCGCTGAAATCCCATCAGCCTTTGTGCTGCTGCTTCTACACTACTGCTGCCTCTGCTCTACGTTGCTCCAGTCTTCAGTGTCCTAGCACTGCCAATGTGCCTCCATAATTCTTCTGAACCAATTGAATCCAATCATCCTGCTACTGTCATTAAGGGCTCTCGTAGCTCGTATGTGATCCAAGAGTTTGGGCACCTCAAGGATCCTGCCCCCCACCGCTATTTGTAGATCAATCTACAAATCTGTCGCCCCACCTCTTTTGTCAAGGCACATGAGCACTGATAGCCACATCATCATCACTCCCATCGTCAACCTTAGCTGCTGCAGCCTTTGAATCCGAATCTTCTTTGCCCTTCTTCTTCTGAGGACAAGTAGTGGCGAAATGTCCTAGTTCATCACATCTAAAGCACTTGACCTTTGAAAGGTCTCTCTTCTTCTTCCCTCGCTTCCCTTGTTGTCCCTTAGATGAGAGAGTGGCATCTACCTCCTCCTTGATCTTGATTCCGCCGCTGGTGCTGCCCACCTTGGTCATCCTCCGGATCTCTTCTTGTCGAAGAGCTGCCCACATGTTTTCCCAATTTGGAAGTGTTGCGCTGCCCAAAATGCCTTGGACAATGGTCTCCCACTCTTCGGACACTGCATTCAGGGTAGTCTTGACTAATAGACCCTCATTAGGAGTGGCCCCCATAGCAGCCAGCTGATCACGAATCGCCTTCAATCTAATGAGGAAGGGGTCGATTTCCTCTCCCTTATGCATTTGAAATAGTCGAAGCTGATTCTCCAGAAGCATTCTCCTTTGGACAGAAGTCCCTTGATACATTGAGGTCAACGTCGTCCACATCTCATTTGCTGTGTTCTTTTCAGCAATGTGTGGGACCACATGATCCTTGACCCCATCCATAATCAAGCGCTTAGCCCTTGCTTGCTCTTCCTCATACTTCTTCAATGGATCAGCATCAATAGGAACAACGCAAACTTTTTCGGCATGATCTTTGATGCAATATTCATCTAGAAACGAGAGGGGAATATTTGGTTCTGTTTTACAAAGATTTATAATTTTTTAAATATTCAAAATTTTGTGCGATGCATCCCTATGTACCATCACACCCTGATTTTCTAAAATGACATCCCTGCACCCCTCCTCTGGTACCATGGCAACTTAAGGCTGTAGCTTTCTTGTGCTGTTTCTTTAGACAGCATGGAATGGATTTCATGATAGAGGATCTTTATGACAACCAAATCTGGGATCCTTTTGTTCCAGATTTGGGTTTTACATTTATATGGGCTAGATGTAGGATTGCATTTTATTGTTGTAGTGAATTTCATGAGCTTCCTTATATTGCTCTAGTATTGAGTTTTGGCTGAAGTGTCAAATGATGAGCTGAAGAAACTGTTACAAGAGTTTGTTAATTTTAGTCTCACAAGAGTTAGAAAATTCATGCTCATGGACAAAAGTATTGTCAGCGAATGTGTCTATACTCTTCACTTTGTCACAGTGAGATGAGGAGTGGAGAATTGCATGAGCATCTTCTTGAAGAATCAATTTCTTGAGGTATATCTTTGTGAAGAGTCCTCATGATATGATGTAGACTGGTCTTTCCAGGATATTGTTCTACAACCCATAGGTCATCTGTATATGGATTGATTCATTATATAAGGCAGCATCAACAACAACAGGATAAACCACAATAGGAAATGAATGGGTTGAAACTTGAAAGTGAGAGTTCTACCACCTAGGCCCAGAACAACAAGCCTGCAGTGCTTTTCGTGTTCTCATCCTTGATGCTGACTGGTTATATTTGATATTTGTTTATTATGAGATTTCTACACATTTCGAGTGCAATGATTTTCTTGTATAGTTGGGCTTAATCAGGACAAATTTTAAGATTTAATGCCTCTTACTTTGGACAGGATGGCATGCTTTTGGTCTCTGGAAGCAGTTTTTTGAACATTTTGAATGGCTTTATTTTGTTAACAACAAAATAAGTTTTTTTTTTCTATTCGCTGGAGCTGGTTAGTCATTCAGTGGCAATATCGAGACCTTTATTTCTGATGTTCGTTCTCCTGCATATTCTCTATATGCATATTAGAGGTTTTTCTCCATTCTCTGTAGCTGGTTAATCATTCAGTGGCAGTATTTAGACACTGGTTTCTGATGTTTATTCTCCTTCATATTGTCTATATTCATATCACAAGGGTTTTTCTTTATTCTCTGTAGGTGGTTAATCATTCAGTGGCAGTATTGAGACATTGGTTTCTGATGTTCTTTCTCCTGCATATTCTCTGTATCAATGTTATCAAAACCGAACCAGTCAGAACCGTTAAAAAAACCGGGCCAAAAAACTGGTTGACCAAAAACACATAAAATATTCAAATTTTAAAGAAAAACATATATATTCATGTGCTTCTATATGAATCCAAACCATTTATACACAAATAAGCAAAAGTTCTCATTTATATAGCATGTAAGGGTGCACATAACCAAAATAGCATTGAGTGCAATCCATCTCTGAACTGAAAATACATCAACAAACAGGCTTTAAATGGCCTCTATCATCCAAAAAAAATCATGTTACAACAAATACCTACATATCATCAAAGATCATTTCCTATGTTGGGATCTTTGTGATTATTATAACCCTCTAAGCATTAAAATAAGATAGAAAAAACATAGCAGGTCAAGTCAAGATTTTGTTTGAGTGATGGGTACATTTTTAGTAGAGTCATCATAGAGGAGTTTGACAACCAATGCCACTAACGTCAAAGTACACAGAGGGCTTGGTGCCCTTGATTAAATACTAGTTCCATACCCTTGTACATGACAAAATCCAATGGAAATGTTGCAATCCCTCCAATTATCAATATTGAAATCCTGAAAAACTGTTATGTCTGTTGGATTTAGAGTGAGATCTAAAATTCTACTTTCTCCATATGAAATCCAATGAGGTTGGAACCACTCAAACATCCCGAGTCATTTCATGGTAATGCTACAAATTTAAGTAAAAGGATAACAGTACTATGAATTACATAGCAATATCAGGGCCATAGGCTTGAATATCCAATACTAGACTGGCCTAGGGGAGAATTAGAAGTGGGCCAACCAACTGAGAAAAAAAACAAAAAGAAAAAGACAATTTTTTTAAGCTGGCCCATGTGGGTATGGACTGCACATAACCGGACGGTTTGGTGACATAGGCTGGTTCCATTATGGAACCGGCTGGTTCAGTACTGAACTGGCCTATTCTGGTTCTGAAGCCGGAATCAGACAGGTTTTGGGCACAAACCGGTCGGACTGGCCTGTTCCACCGGTTCCGGTGCAGTTCCGATAACATTGCTCTGTATATTCTCCTTCATATTTTGGTTCATTTTTTGAAAAAATAGGAACAAACTTATGAGTTTCTAGATTTATTTTTGCTGTCACTGTCATCTTCTCCATTCTTTCATAAGGGCTTCTGTTACTGATTTCACGTATACTGCTTATGTGCACAGGATCTCAGAACAATTTACAGAGAGTCATTTGCAGACACTTGTGAATGAATTGGAAGAAAGGTTTGATCGAGAGGAACACTGGGAAAGTGTTATAGAAAAGAAAAATGACAATGTTTATTACAAAGCAAAATGTTGTGATCCAAAGGTTCATTTCTTGACCATATTTGTATCTCTTCATACTTGTGTATGATGCCCAAGGGTTCCCTATAATGACTTTACTGATGTCACTGGGCAGGATGGTGGCCCTACAAAATACATCAGTACAACTATTTTTGAAAACTGTACCACAGAGTTACTAAGAGATTTCTATATGGACAATGAATTTCGGAAAGAGTGGGATAAAACTGTTGTTGAGCATCACCAGCTGGAGATTGATCGGGAAAATGGAATAGAAATTGGCCGTACAGTTAAGAAATTTCCATTTCTCACACCAAGAGAGTATGTTCTTGCCTGGTGTGTTTGGGAAGGGAAAGAAAAGGACTTTTACTGTCTAATTAAGGTAGCATATTGTTTAATAGCACTTAGATTTCTTTCATAATTAGAGGGTCTGTGCATGCATTAAAATTATAAAATACCGATTCATGATTCGATATTTTGGTAGGCTTGTGGACATCCTCTGGCAGCAAAACAAAATAAATACAAACGTGTTGAATTTTATTTTTCTGGATGGCATATCAGGAAAGGTAAGAATCATGGTGAACAACCAAACACTTAATTATTGAATTCCAAACTTTTGACAGCCACTTTCTTTCCTTTTAGCTTTCTTCAGTTACAAGTGTATTAATTTGTTTGCTATATTGGTTTTGTTTTAACAGTTCAAGGTAGAGATGCATGTGAAATCAAAATGGTGCATCAGGAAGATGTTGGGTTGAAGCGTGAAATGGCAAAATTGGTTTTCTCAAAGGGTATTTGGAGCTATGTATGCAAGATGGGGGAAAATTTGCGGAAGTATCCTCAAAGGGCCAAACTTAATCACAACAAACAACCAACTGCTGTGACTCTTATGCGAAAGGTGAGTTTGAATATATATTACATAAAAAATGTGGCAGTCAGTTTATTAAACAGTTATTTCTAGAGTTTGGCATGTTAGGGAAGATCCCTTTGGACTTCTTTATCAGCAAGTGGAGATCCCATTGGACTTCTTTCTAAGCCAGTATAAGCTGCCCGGAAAAGGATTGTGACTATCTGCAAGTCACATATATTTTGAAACATGTATAATTGTCGAGAGGGAAAAAATAATGTTTCTACAAACTGGTTTGTTGAATGTATAGTTGCCGGAATAAGTAAAGGTTCTCCAAGATAATGATTGCTTGAGATCGTTAAAATGCTTTTTAGCAGGGAGCAAGATGCAACAAACTTATCCAAATGTTGTGCTTCTAGCCCACCACCGAGTGGAATATATCTTTGTATAATAAACACATCCAAATTTAAGACAGGAGTACACCATCCTACATAAACTTTGTTATTCTCGTATTGTATTTGCCTCTTAATCCAGTCACCTTCTTTTGTGGATCCTCATCTGATCAAATTGGCAAGTTATTTACCGGTGAAAATCTTTTGCTCCGAGCAAAATTCTATCTAAATTATGTACATTATTTCTAATCTCCTTCACATGGATATCCTACAATCAGTGTTATCTGTGTGCCCTGATTGTGACTCTCATAATTTATTCCTCGATTTTATTTTGAGTGCAAAAATCTGCTATTTATTTTGGTTGAAGCAGAGTTTTCAGGTTAGAATTTTCTCAATATCTATTAATAAAAGGATGTAAATACTTTACGTGAAATTTTGTCTATGTCAAAATAATTCTTTTTTGTGCATTGGCACTAAGCTAAATATTCATGAATAGGTACCAAGTGGTGTTCGGGAGACTCAGGGAGATGTTGAAGGTCCAATAGAAGATTCCATCATCAGGCCCATCACAGGAAGCAAGGAAGAGAAGGAAAAATTATGTGCAAATCAATCTAAAAAGAAATTGCTCGCAAAGGGTCTATTGCTGTTAGGTGGAGCCATTTGCATAAGAAGAGGGTATTCTTCTTTGGGGGTCAAGCTTGCTGTGGCATGTGTTATAAATAAATTGGTTAACAAGCATGGTGTTTCTAGAAACATTGTTCAAAAGCAGCTGCTATTGAGGCCACCTGTAGCCGAAAGATAATGTTGATGCATTGGACTACTCTGTATGGATCTCTCGTCTTCTATTACTCTTAACAGCGCAGGTTTGATGTTCCAATGTCAGCATTTGGGCACTACTTGTATACCAATGACAGATATGCATGGGATTCAATAAGATATCAGTGATATTATATTCAATTACATATTCTGGGACTGGAGATGATACTGTCCAAGTGTTCTGTAAACACAATAAAATCCTATTTGACTTGAAAAGCCAGTGTCCATGTAAGATGTAGTTTTTCTTCCAGTGGGAATATTGGTCCGGTACTGCTGTTGCTATTCTAAGGCAGTTCTCAAAAAAGGGTAAATAATTATGATTTATGATTTCATAGCTCTTCAATTGCTTGCAGTGAGTGTTTGGTGGATTTTTGATTTGAGATTTCAGGTCTTAATCCATATTAACGAAGACTAATAAGGCATATGGTAAGATTTTTATGGATATGCACTGCAAATTAGTGTTACATCATATCACTGATGTGAACAACTTTGAGTTTTGGCAGTGCAATTATTGAAATAATAATAATAAAAGGCCATTTAAATTAGTTCTTTAGCTTTGTGTTAGGCTTTCAATATTATTTTTTGAATAGAGATGAGACAATAAAAGTGAGAATTGCACTTTTAAGCAATTCTGCTGCTATGATATGCCATTCTTATAATTGAAAATTGTAGACATCAGAAAGGATTTAAGGATTTTATGTTACAGCTGAATAGTGCTATTGTGAGATGCAACATCGAGAGCAAAACTTGTACTTTCCATTTTTCTATTTTAGTGGAGTTTAATTGGCTGGTGCCTTTATCAAAAAACTTGCAGGTGCAGATGATTCCTCTTGGAGGTGAATAGCTGGATTATATTTCAGTCTTGAATGAACGTTATGATGTCAATCTGTTACGAATCATTTACTTAATGAAATTGAAATGGTTAAAATTGAAATTGAAATGTTTCTGTGCCTATATAAAGTGGTTGAAATTGAAAATTTTAGTGAATCAAGTTGATGTCTTATTATATCCGTGCAATAATTATTTAAAGATGAATATCTGCAACAAACAGGAGGGGTGCCCTACCGAATGGGGGAATATTTCAGCAAAGCTGAAATTCTTTGTAGTTGAATTGTTCTAGGATATCATGAACGCTCTTGTGCTCTCTTTATCAATGGCAATGCCATTCACAGTGAATATCCTATACTAATTAATGGACAAGTTCCAGATCCAATTAATCCTTTCTATCATTCCATCTCTTAAGATGAAAACTTGACTGCATATTTACTCAGATTTGATGAATATTTGAAATATTGTAAGCATAAGAGGACCTCGGGTTATCACTTGAACATGAATATGGATTTTATTGGATCCTTGATTATTATTCTACAAGGCATGATTGATTTCTAAATTGCAATAACAAGTCTGTTGATAGGGGAAAATATAAAATATAAGCTACACCAACATACGAGGGCGATTGCTTAACATGACATTTGGCCTTACCAAATTTTATCTTGTGTATTTTGACCTATGAGATGGCTCTGCCAATGCTTGCATTGTGCATGGCGGTCCATTTGTTAAAATATTGAAATCCTTTTTTTGGTCCAGTTATGCTCCATAATGAGTTTGACAATAAAAATGTGGGATGGTTCTATCATAGCACTCACAATATGTTTTGGCTTGGGCTAATGATAGGATTTATGAAAGCATTGTAAACTTGTTAATTAGCTTGAGACTTGGAGTTCTATCCTTGATTAACATTCCTTTTGTAGCACTTACCTTGGGTTCTCGGATTATTTGTGTAAAATGTTTGAGGACTAATTGGACTAATGCATGCGAGTTTGAATTAACAAGAGTTGTATTGGTTGACACCTTATAAACCTACCCTAATGATTAAAACTCACACCAATTCACAATTTATGGGACTTTAATCCTTGGATCAATAGATCATTGTACGCGGAATTGGAGACCTAGGTCATAATGTTGATATCGAAGAGTCAAACATTAGTTTAATCTATGCGTATGTTATGGTCTCTTGCCATTATTGGCAAAGTCAAACATGATTAGGCCATTATTCTTGGTAAGAATGTGTTTGTTATTTTATAATTGCCATGTAAGACACAATGTTTACTCCCATTATCTTGCATTTATGTGGTAGGTGTGTTGTAGTGCGGTTACATGACTATTGGTAATTGTGAGTCGCTCCCATTGCCTTGCATTAATATGGTAGGTGTTATGCAACGGGGTGACATAACTATTGATAATTTTGAATCATTTGATGGGAGTCACTAGTCCAAGTTACTTGCATACTTGTTGTTCAAAGTGTTAGGGCATGGAGGCTACCATTTGCCAGGTCTATCAACCCTACTATTCACTACAACTATATTTCATGGTCATGGTGTACACTTGTAACTAAACTTGGTTTCAGTACAACTATATTTCATGGTCATTTGATGTATACTCAACCAAAAGGGGTTGGCTTGTTGGATAGCTTTCCATTTGCTTGGAGCTTGGCTTCAATAGTCATATTGTGTTTACTTAATATGAATTTTGGTCGAGATAAACATGACCCTTAGAATGTAGATCAAAACGATGGTTATTGAGTTTTGATTGAATGGTCAAGTAACTTTGCACCTTGTCTTTGTGCTATCTATATGCTACCCATAGGTTAAAATCAAGTACCCTCCAAAGCATTAATGGTTTGGGTTGGGTCACTATATAATTTTGATTATTGTTGGAGTGGAAAAATTGGTGCTATTGGCTTATAGGGCCCCATTTTACGGGTAGGCCCCACTTTTGGTTGTTTGGGGTCTATAACATTTCATATGTGTTTGAGGCCTTAAACAACCATTTTTAGATCATAATTTTGTGAGCTTAGCTCCCAAATTCTTATGTTGTTCTACATTTCAAGAGCTTTCCAATGGTGCGTAGATCACTTCAATGGGAGTTCATATGTAAAAGTTATGCCCCTCACAAGTTGACCACCATGGTATCAAGGAGATACCATGTTAGTGTTCATTACACATGTGGAGCTAGTCAAACATGGACTTTCAAAAAGATTTTAGAGGTTTCAAAACTCTAACGTTGTTTGGTGGTTGAGGCATGCAAAAGCCTTAATCCTAAACCTAGACGACTATTAGGCTATACTAAATATTGGGCTACCAGAAAATGGTTTTATTATTGTGAGTATTGTTCAATAAGTTATTGACTTAGGAAGGAGGAAGTAGAAGATCTCGTCATAGCGACATTGGCCATAATGCACATGGTGGCTCCATAGTGACTTCCCCTTTCTTTGTGTCTGCATTTCATAACAGAAAAGAGCATAACACAAACCTCACTTTCTACTTGGGGTTTTCCTATAGTAATTATTCTTAGGGTGCATTTTGTGTTCATTGTGCTAATTGTGCATTATTTGCTTGTCTTTTCATTTTAGTTTCAACTTATTGAAGTATTTCATGCATTAAACTAATTGGAAATCTCTTACAAGTTGGCCATCCTAATGGCAACTCTAGATAGTAAGTTTGAACTTGTTTGGGAGTTTGCTAGCTCTAATTTAGATGCTAGATCAGACGAGAAATTTAAAGCTAGCGAAGACCTAGAAAATGAGTCAAAATAGGGGCCAAAAAAGAGACCAAGTTATAGTGCCATCACTTTTTCCAATGTGTTTAAAGTGCAATTGAAAGTGGACATCGAATCTTATAAAGGTGAGATTAATGTTATTAATTTGAATAACTTTTTGCGGTAGTTAGAAGTTTATTTCAATGTTCATAACATAGTAAAAGAGAAAAATATTTCATTTGCCCAACTGAAGTTAGAGGGCCATGCCCAAAATGGCGAGAAAGTCACGTAGAGATGCCTATGTTGGAGGCTGATCCCCTAGTAACAAAGTGGGAGGTGTTTGAAACCCTCATTTAGCTCTAGTACTACCCCATCGGGTATGAAGAGGATTAATGGATTTATTGGAATACCTTCAACAAAACAAAGCGTAGAGTTCTTAAGAATACAACATTGAGTTTATAAAATTGGCCTTTAAGTTGGGTATATTTGCCAAGAATGCAAATGTATAACTTGAGTCTCTAAAAGGCTTGTTACGCACCACTTGTGGGTAGTGTGTATAGGAGAAAATTTTCTCCTAGATGATCCTTAGCCAGAAGCTAGCATCCCCTTGCAGCCACCAAATAACTCAATGTGCCATTTTCTCCGCCACTTGAGCTAGCCATGTGGTCCCTCAACCACTTGTCATGAATGTATGTTTGAAGGCAGACCTTTCGACACCAAAGGTATGACTTTTCATTAGTATAGTTTAGTAGTTTTCCTTACTTGTCGTGGGCACTTTCGGGCATGGATTGGTGGGGGGATTTGGCGGGAAGAGTGGGTTAGGCTTGTATTCTTGTCACCATTGCTTGATTTCGTGGTTACCTTTGTATCCTAGTCCCGTGGGATCTCCTTTACTCACCATTTGGATTTTGGGTTGGCACTACATGGGAAATCCCGACTTTGGTTGCGTGGTCCCAGTTCCCGTACCACCTATATCACTCCCCTTCCACTCATTTTAGCCCCATTCATCTATTTTCCCATCTGGGTCCACATGTGTCCATTGGGTCCACACAGGTCAACCTTCCCCTCCCCTTGTCCACACCTTGGGCCAGGCTTAGAACAATGCCCCATAGGTTGATGCAGCTAAAAAGAAAAGTAAAAACATAATTTGACCACTCTCAATAGGAAATGTACCACAAAATACAAAAGATGGTCGAGACATACAAATTTACAACATGGGCAAAAGCCAAACATGAGCTCTGCCCCTTACCCATGACCATCACTCTGGTTCCTATGTGCCATAGATGAGCCCCCTCTATCATTAAGGAACCCATGATTGTCCCAACCCATGGTGGGAAATAGACCACCCAACTTGAAGGGGGTATTCACTGCTACATCTCACACATCATACTCTCCATCCCCTGGAGCCCCAAGCATTAATGAAGAAAAATCAATAAAAGGCAAAAGGCATATGAAGAATGGTGGAAAAAAAAGGTCGGCGTAACTAATGCACCACGATTGGCTCCCTCCTACACTTATACACCCAGATGTGAACTTCCCCTGTTATAGCTACCCTTGCACCTTGACATGTGGCTTGGACATTTCCCTTGATCCCCACTCCATTCCATCATTATATCATTGTCCACCTACCACTTGAAGGATGCACCATGGACATATCACCCCTTTAGAGGGTCAAACCACCTAATAGGGTCCTTGGCTAACCCCCTATTGAGCTTGGAGACACTTATTGAGTCGAAAGGCTCATTCTACAATGTAGTATGAGGGACATGTGTAAGTATGTCACGTCTTAAAAAAATTAAAAATAAATAGTTTTAGCTCATATCGGCCAAACAAAAAAATAAAAATTAAATAACCTTAGAAATAAACAATTAAAAATCCATCAACACAACAATTAACTGAGTTGTGGATATTTCACTTTCACTCTTCAAGTAATAAATACAATATTTAGATAAAATAATTAAAAAAAATAAAAATAGCAGGGAAAGTAGAGTGGTTACTTCTTAATAAGAGGCAAATGTGTAACTCATTCAATTTTTAATATAAAATATTAATAATGATAAACTATCAAAATATACAATTTAAACAATGAAAAATTACCACTATAGATCCATATTAATCCGATATTTACCAAACACTAAAATGGATTAATTGACGTGTATATTTTTTTTTAAGTTTGAGATTTGATCCCTCTATGCTCTTGATAGATCCCTGGTTAAAATGCCTCTATACTAGTTTTTTAGCCCAATGTGAAGGCTATGTATAAGTATGTTTGTCCCTTTTAAAATAAAAATAAAATATTCTCTAAATAGAAAAGCAATGTCGACTATATATATATATGCTAAGCGTTTTTAATTAGTTTTCCATATGACCTATCTCATGTAAAATAATTAGAAGTAAAAAAAACGTGAATAAGATGTTTAAACCTTATGCTTTTCAAAAATATTTTAATATCTCATATCAACTTTATATATATCTATGTATAGAAAAAAATGTTAAAAGAAAATATTTTAATGTCGTATAGAATAAAATATCCAATGTGAGATATGAATAAAATATTTTAATATGACTAATATAAAATGACTCAATACACGTTATGAAATCTCTATAATATTCAAAAATGCAATTTAAATAGTAAAAAATTACACATTGTTTTCTGCACTCTAAAATAAGTTTGCAACAAAAGAAATTTGATCCCTTTCGGCTCATGTTAGATCCGTTCTTTAGATGGATCTATGCTAGTGCATACCAAATCCCACTATGGAAGGGCATGCCACCATGAAGTGCCCCACTGGTTCTGTGAATTGTAAGCTCTTTTACTTGATTATTCTAATCATTTGTTGTATTGGAGGGTAAGGGGACGTATTGGATCTTATGCACGTTGCAGGTGGATTGTCATTTGGGGCTTGGTTTCCCTATACGGGGTTTGAGCCCTCTAGTGGGCCACATTGGCACTTATAGGGTGAGTGTTGAGAACCATGGGTCTCCACCATAGCCGAGATTGCTTCATGGATCCCCAAAAACGTTTGTCGATCACTCCTATTCTAGTGTTGGGATGAGGATGATGCATTTGGTTCAGCATGCCCAATCGACTCCAGAGATGTGTTGATTTGGAGTAGATCGGATGTGCTCTAAGTCTCAAACTTTGTGGAGAGGCTTAGACATATGTATTCCAAGTAACGTAGAAATAT
Source organism: Pinus albicaulis (assembly GCA_034641835.2). Lineage (NCBI taxonomy): Eukaryota > Viridiplantae > Streptophyta > Pinopsida > Pinales > Pinaceae > Pinus > Pinus albicaulis. The sequence continues at coordinate 874,086,024 of CM076579.1, forward strand.
TTTTGGGAAATTCCACCCAGAGACGGTTTTATTTAATAATTTGATTATTTTTAATGAGACCCTAAGTCTAAACTTAAGAAATTAAAATAATTAATGGGTATTAATCTAACTGTGGGTGTAACTTCTAGAAAAAGCAGACCAAGTCAAAATGTAATCTTAGCTGTTGATTGGAGATCTAATCTCGAGTGTTGAAGTCTCAACGAGATGACTATAAAGAAGACTTGAGGGTCATTTGGAAAAATACACTGAGAGATTAGGAGATCAATTTTTTTTGAAGTGAGCAAATGCTCAGAGGAAAACTTTGATCGAGAGATTCTCACGTGGAGAGGTGCAAGAGCAGTTTTGGTCAAAGGATATTCTCCGTGGCCAAGAATAGTCAACAGAGAGGCAGAGAAAGACGCAAAGTAGGCAGCACAATGCCCAAAGAGGGTGACACAAGGCTACAAAGGCCACACGCAGAGGCAATGCAATATTCCTGATCAGAAGTCTGAGATTCAGCAGGGAGATCGAGATTTCGAGCCGAGAGGGTTGGAATCGAGTTTCCTGAGGGCTGATCGATCTAGTAGAGGATTGATGTAGTCCTTCAGAGGCCCCCACACAGGCCTATGCAATTACTGCGCATAGACACCACAAAGGTTGTTGGGGTTTCGTTAGTTTAGCTACTAGATCAACCGAGGCTTGCATAATGAGGTAATCTCACTATTTTTCTTTGCCGAGTGATATTCTCTGTACTAGATTTCCAACAAGGCATCCATAGATTGTATTTAGAAATAACTGTTGCTAAATAATAAAACCCTCAGATCTGCTGCATCAGTTTTCCCACTTTGGGTTTTTCCGGGGACGTTTGTCCAAAAACAATGACATCCTGTGTGATGTTTTTCTTTCTACTCAATTTCTTGTTTCACCATATTTAATTAAATAAGTGAAGGCTGCAGTGGTAATTTTCTTTAGTATTTCTAGTAGAACACTATAAATAACTTGTTCATTAAATAACAAGTAGGTGAAGTATTTTTAGTTGGCGGCAGTAGGATTCCAGACTTGGAATTTCCACATGGTATCAGAGTGTTGCAGGTGAGACAATAAGAGCAGATCCAACACCGAATAGGAGGCTGAATAACTGCAAAAGGCAACAGTTCGAATCCCCAGAGGGATTGCACAGTCCAAGCTAGGAGGGCTAAAGTTTTGAGGAAAGTCTCTCTCTGAGTGAGTCGACAGAGAGGAAGGGCTTCCTGATCAAAATTTTTCTGTGGCAGAGGGAGCAACATAGAGCCTCAACATAAGGGTTGGTGGTGTTGTAGCCTAATTTGACTTAGCTAAAAGTCAAGCGAGGTTCTATTAAGCCCCTATATTAATAGTGTAGCCCCTTATTATGTTAGTGTAGCCCCCCTTATTGTTATTATTGTATCCCTGTAACCCCCATATTGTTATTATTGTGCCCTTACATTATTATTGTTAGGTCGGCTAGGATTACATTGTGGCCCCACTAGGATTATATTGTGGCCCCATGGACTCCTATATATAGAAGGAGGGTTTGTTCATTTGTATCATCCAGGAATTGTGCATTTATGTAATGTATTGGAGGTTGCCCCCTCGAAGTGGCTTATTTCTAAGGCGTTTATATCTCTTTTCTTCTATTTTTGAAGCTGGTTACACAACATTTGGTATCGGAGCTTTGGGATTCTAGGGTTTCGCTGCTCCAAACAGGTCATCGTGGAATTTTCGCTATAACTTTTTTTCTACGAAGCTTCAGAAGCTGAAATTTCTAGGGTGCGAATCTGAAATCTTGAGGAAGGTTGTCTAAAAATTTCAGATCTTGGTTCGCAATATTTGAGGAGATATCATCTGTGGAAGTTAGGTATCTTTTCAGGCTCATAAACAGGTCATCGTGGCATTTGCGCTATAAAGTTTTTTGTACGAAGGTTCAGAGTCTGAAATTCATATGGTGTAAAGCTGAAATCCTGAGGAAATTTGTCAAAAAATTTCAGAGCTTGGTTCGCAATATTTTTGGAGATATGATCTGTGGAAGGTAGTGCTTTTTCAGGCTCCTGAATTTCATCTCAAAGAGGTGATCGTGGGAAAACTTCAATAACTCTCTCTCTGGGCATTGGATTGAAGTGCTGTAAAAAGTGGTCGCAAGTACACAGACTGAAGTTTCTGGGCTATCAATTTCAGAGACAAAGGACAAAACAGTGACACGTGGCAAGTCGTACAAGTTCGCTCTACTAAACCAGTCCAGAATTAGGTCATTGTGGGAGATTGGACACAACTTTGTCTTGGAGAATCCAAATCAGGTCAGACTTGTGGCATTTGAAAGAAGCTTCAGAGGGCTACTACAGGGCTGAATTTCAGATATCGAAGATTTTCAATTACAGAGATAATTCAATTTCAATATCGATCTCCTAAAAGATAGTAAAAGGTGTGTATTTTTTTTTTCCGAATTGCATAAGTCTTGTTTGAAGAATCAAGTTGAATTGATTCCAAGGGAATGTTTTAGAATAGATATCAATATTGGATTCTAAAATGGCTCCTAAAAAGAATTCAACACCCATTAAGCCTTCAGAAGGCTCTACTATGACTCATGAAGATGAAGAATGGCAACATGACATATCAAAATTACAAGAGCAAATTTCGCTCTCGCAAAGAACAACAAAAAATGAAATGGAAGTTTTGAAGAAAGGCGTGGAAACTAAGATGGATGGTTGGAAGAAAGGCGTGGAAGCTAAGATGGATATGGAAGTAAAGATGGAAGGTTTGAAGAAAGGCGTGGAAGCTAAAATGGATGGTGTGCAAGCTAAGATGGATGGCATGGCAGTGGGCATGGAAGCTAAGATGGACGACATAAAAGACAAAATGGAAAACATGAAGAATGATCTAAAAGCAGACATGGAAGGTTTGACAAAGTTGATACAACAAATGTTTCCTAATGGTGAAAAGATAGTAGAGGAAACTCATGATGAGAACAAAATAAATTCTAATCATGATTTCATAAACTCTAATGTTGGCGGGAAGAAACACCATATTCCAAAAAAGGACATTAGGAAGTTTGATGGAAATGATCCTGTAACATAGATACTACAGATGGAGAAATATTTTGATCTCAATAATGTGCAAAACACACAAAAGGTACGCATTGCAACTTTACATTTAGAACAAAATACATTTGTATGGTATCGATATGAGCCTCAGAAAAATTTGTCACTTGGTAAAATTTTAGGGAGGAAATGATAGCACATTATGAGGATGCAAAGAGCAACACCTTGTTTAGCCAATTGATAAATCTCAAACAAAAGGGTTCAGTGGTGGAGCAAATTGAGGACTTCCAAAATTGAATATAAGGGTAATTGATATTCCAAAGGAACACGAGATTTATGTCTTCATAGGGACTTTAAAGGATAACATCCAACATGAGGTTCGCCTTTGGGAACCTAATTCATTGGAGAAGGTATCTCGTGTTGGCAAGAAAAATTGAATGTAAAATTATGGCGACAAGGAAGCCTACCACTCACTTCTATAAAGAAGGAAGTGTTGCTACGCCTATATTTCCACAACCTACAAGGTTTACACCACAACAATTGGAAGAAAAAAAGAGCAAAAGGGCTTTGCTACAGTTGTGATAGCAAATACACTAAATGTCATAAGTGTGCTAAGAAGAAATTATTTTACATGGATTGTGAAGAGGAAGAAAATGAACAAGAAGAGAATATACACCAGGAACCAACCCTAGAAGAGGAAGAAATGAGTCTGACCATATCGTGTAATTCATTGGCGGGAATTACCACTCCTCAAACTCTCAAGATAGAAGGACATAGCAAGAAGAAAAAGGTATTAGTGTTGATCGATTCAGGTATTACCCATAATTTTGTTCATTGTAAGGTAGCCAAGGAATTGAATTGTTTCCTATACCCAGCACTAGAATGTCAAGTGATGGTTGCAAATGGAGGAACTATAAATTGCTCTAGAAAATGCCATAAAACACCAAGCTAAATCTTATGGGGGTGTGTTTGTTGACTAGTCCAATGCTTTCCATTCCTATGGGAGGTGCTTGTTGTACTAGGAGTACAATGGTTACAATCTTTGGGGACGGTAGCTTTTAATTTTCAAGAACTTTTCTTGAAATTCTTTTTCTAAGGAAAGGTGTTTCAACTACAAGTATTGAAGGGAAGCTGTGAAGGATAGTGAGCCCTCTATAATGGCATGAAAAACCTTCTAAAGAAAGAACAACGAAGCGTAATTGCACAATTATGCTCACTATAAGTTCCAATATCAAAATCATCTATTTCTTCAGATCTCCAAAAAGTCTTGGACAATCATTCCAAGGTGTTTGGAACTCCCAAAGGACTCCCACCTATTCATGATCATGATCATGCTATTCATTTTATTCCAGGAAGTGTTCCTCCAAACATCAGGCCTTATAGATATCCTTATGTCCAAAAGAGTGAAATTGAACGCATGATTACAAAAATGTTAGAGGCTGGTATAATTCAACCCAGTCAAAGTTTTTCTCTGCTCCAATAGTATTGGTGCAGAAGAAGGATGGACCATGGCGAATGTGTCCGGATTATAGGGAGCTCAATAAGCTCACCATTAAAGATAAATTTCCCATTCTCGTGATTGATGAATTATTGGATGAATTACATGGAGCAATTTATTTTACCAAGTTGGATCTTCGGTTTTGTGATATCATCAAATTAGAATGAAGACCGAAGATATTCCAAAGATAACATTTCTAACACATGAGGGTCATTATGAATTTTTGGTCATGCCTTTTGGCCTTAACAATGCACCTTCTACATTTCAAGGGTTGATGAATTCCATTTTCAAACCCTTAGAAATATTGTGCTAGTATTTTTTGATGATATATTAATCTACAGCAGGTCTTGGAAGGATCATGTTTAACATGTTGATAGGGTGCTCAAACTATTGGAGGAGAAACAATTATATGCAAAAACATCCAAATGTTTCTTTGGAGTACAAGAGGTGGAATATTTGGGTCATATTATATCCCACGAGGGTGTTAAAGTAGACCCTAACAAAATTAAAGCCATTAAGGAATGAAAGTCCCTAAGACAATAAAGGAAGGCAGATTTTCAAGTTAATGCTAATACGTAAGTTTGTTAAGAATTAGGAAGAATAGCAAGACTCTAACAACATTATTGAAGAAAGATGCATTTTCATGACTCATGAAGCAACTAAGGCCTTTTAACATCTTAAAGAGGCAATGTGCCTAGCATCGGTCTTAGCTACGCCAGACTTCACAAAAACCTTTATTATGGAATGTAATGCCATAGGAAATGGAATTGGTGTTGTTTTAATGCAAGAAGGAAGACCCATTGCTTTTGAAAGTCATCTTATCAAAGGAAAGTATTTATAGAAATCTATTTATGAGAAGGAAATGTTAGCAATACCGCATGCACTAAAGAAATGGTGAACTCACCTAATGGGAAGACACTTCAAGGTAAAAATTGATCATGATAGTCTTCAATAATTTTTGGAACAAAGACTATCTTCAGAAAAGAAAAAAAAATGGGTCACAAAGATGTTCGGTTATGACTTTGAAATAATATACAAAAAGGGAAGCTAAATGTTGTTGCAGATGCACTCTCAAGAAAGAATGAAGAGGTGGAAGTATTGCTTTGTGCCATTTCTACTATCCAACCAGATTGGATAACCGAAGCAAGGGATGAATGGAAGAAGGAAGAAGAAGTGTGGACACTTATTCAAAAGTTGTAGCAAGATCCTAGTACATCTGATACATTTAGTTGGAAAAATGATTCCTTATGGTACAAAGATCGCTCATATCTTTGTAAGAATTCCCAACTAAAACAAAAGATTCTTCCGGAATTGCACACTTCTCCTTTAGGAGGACACTCAGGATTTTTAAAAACTTACCACAGGGTGAAGAAATAATTTTTTTGTGATGGCCTTAAATCTGATATTCAAAAGTTTGTATGAATGTTTGGTTTGCCAGTTGTTAATAAAGTGGAGACAATTAAGACCCCCAGATCTCTACAACCTTTATCCATTCCAAGTCAATTTTTGGAGGATATTTCAATGGATTTTATCACGTGTTTACCTAAGTCCGAAGGAAAGAGTGTCATCACGGTGGTAGCTTATGGACTTACCAGGTATGTGCACTTGTGTGCACTATCTCATCCATTTAAATCAAGTACAATTGCTACTACATTTATGGAAAAAATTCAAAAGATACATGGGAACCCAAAGATTATTGTAAGTGATGGAGATCCCATTTTTACTGGAAATGTTTGGATGAAATTATTTTCATGTTTGGGTACTCAACTAGCTCATAACTCATCTTATCATGCTCAATCTGATGGTCAAACTGAGATAGTGAACAAATGTTTGGAAGGATATCTTCGTTGTTTTGTATCCGATAAACAAACACAATGGGTCAAGTGGTTACCTCTGGCTGAATGGTGATATAACACTTCCTTCCATACTACAGCAAAAATGACCCCATTTATGGCACTTTATGGATATCATCCACCGTCCATCACATCATCTTTAAGAGAAAATTCTAAGTTTCAAGTAGTTTAAGATCACATAAAGCATCAACAAGAAGTTCTCCAACTCTTAAAGGATAACCTAAATTTGGCACAAAATCAATGAAACAACAGGCAGATCAACATCGCAGCGAGAGAAATTTTGATGTAGGAGACTGGGTATTTTTACGGCTACAACCATACAAAAAAATTTCCCTCAAGCAAGCTAACAAGGATAATAAATTATCGCCAAAGTACTATGGTCCGTACAAGGTGTTGCAAAATATTATACTATGGCATACAAATTGAATTTTCTTCAACATGAAGTACATCGGATATTTTATGTTTCAAGGCTTAAAGAAGGTTATAGAGAATCACCAAAACAATACGTTTAACTTGATGAGGAAGGAAAATCACGTATTGAACCAAGGGTCATGGAAACAAGAACTCGGTTGTAACCATTTTAATCGATCAATTTCGTGAGTATCCATCAAGTGGAAGAACTTACCCATCAAGATTCTACATGGAGTGATGATAATTTTATACGGCACCTGCATACTAAGCGTTGAGGACAACACTTGTTTGAAAGAGAGGTATGTTAAGCTCCTATATTAATACAGCCTCTTTATTATGTTATAGAAATTTTTTATTGTTATTATTGTAAATTGCACCCCCATATATTGTTAATATTGTGCCCTTACATTATTATTGTTAGGTTTTATTAATTACATTGTGGCCCCACTAGGATTATATTGTGGCCCTATGGACCCTATATATAGAAGGAGGGTTTGTTCATTTGTATCATCCAAGAATTGTGCATTTATGTAATGTATTGGAGGTTTCCCCCTCGAAGTGGCTTATTTCTAAGGCGTTTATATCTCTTTTCTTCTATTTTTGAAGCTGGTTACACAACAGGTTCTGAGCAATTCAAGGTTATTGAGGAAAAGTTGTTCAAATTTCAAGAAGACCTGCAATATGCTTAAAAGGATAACCACAAGCGCAACGAGGATTCATCATCACATGTGCACTGGAACTAAATTCAGGGAAGCAACAACAGCATTGGAGGTGTAATCTAAGGTATAGGAGCAACAAAGAGAAAAGCGTGTAGGAGGGGTCAAGTTGGGCTTATTCGCGTGCAGAATAGTTCGAGAGTCAGGCCGATTGAAGCGTTCAGAAGATTACATACAGGTCAGGGTCGAGTCGGTCCCGAAGGCAGAGAAATGATGTATTTCCCTTTAAAACTTAAGAGTTTTGGAGGAAGTGCAATGGGAAAAATAGACAGTTAGGATCAAAGCGCAGAACTGAAGCGGAGAGATGGACGACGAAGATCGTATTGCATATCGAATTTGGTAAATTATACTAGTTTGAAATATGGTTAAACTTGTGATATTGCGATGCTATGCGATCACATATCGCACATTGCAAGGTCATGAGGAAAGGCGCTAAAGGAATATGTTATGATCGCTGAAGTGTGAAGTGTGGTAAAGTTTCATATCACCAATTGTGATTTGCGATTGGCCCCACCTCCGCTCGCCACATCACCTTCCGCTCGTTGCACATCACATGTCGCGACTTTTAACACTTACCTCCCATTTCTCATAACAAATCTGCCGATTTGCGACTGGCCCCACCTCCGCTTGCCATGTCACCTTCCGCCCATCGCACTTCGCACATCGCAAAGTTTAACACTTACCTCCCGTATTTCATAACAAAATCTACGATTTTCGATTTGTGGGTGGATGTGATGTGGTTTCAAAAGTGAACTCCAAAGGTTTTCAAATTCGGAGGTAAGACATTTCTTGTGTTAAATCGCATCGGAGGAAGAATGGAGGATTATAACGTAAAGCCGGTGAAACGCCTTGATAATGGAAAAAATTCTGAACGCAGGCAGAGAGACTCGGGTAAGTGACCCGACGCAGAGAAAAGGAGAAGAGAAGACTAAACACATCAAGAACGTGTAGAAGAGGCAGAGTCGGGTAGCAGGTGACATGATGACAACATTCGAAATGAAAAAGCACGAGGAGAGTCGGGTGGAGATACGTTTATGCAGACTGTTAGGACATCACAGCTGAAACAGAAGGAGACACATCATCAACAAATCTGACTTAGAAAAAGGATTATATTCCAAGTGTATTTTTTTTCTTTGTTAAGATCAAAGCTACAATGGTGTCCCTGATTGCAATGTAATAAGTAGTTTAACAGTTTAGGCAGTTTAGGAGTTTCAAGAAGCTCGAGCAGTTACAAACTGATTTTATTTGTATTTAAGGAAGATAGAAAGAGGGAAGAAGGGGTTGAGTTCTGGACCTCTTGGGGATTACATTTTGTACTTATTTTTCTGATGGGTAAATGAAAGAAGCAGTTTGTTTCATGCAATTGTCGATGGTGATTCATGTTTCTTGTGCCATTTTGTGTCCCTTCTTCTTTGAATGAAGTGAAGTAATGTAGCAACCGGTCTCTTAATTACATATGTGAGTAAGAGTTAAATAACCTTAATTTGCGCTCCTTCACTCCATCTCTTCTCCCTTCACAAATTCTCTTTGAAACTTAAAAGTAATAGATTCTGTGTTTACAACATATTATTTTGAGTTTCCCCTCTCTTCACAGACTCCCGATGGAAATTTAAAGTAATAGATTCTTTGTTTACAACATATTATTTCGAGTTTCCTCTCTCTCCATGAATTTCCTCTAAAACTTGAAAGTGGCAGATTCCGTGTTTTCAGCATATTACTTTGAGTTTCCCCTGCAGTTCTTCTTTTCATTCAGATATCAACAGTGAATGGCATTATGAAATTTTTTATTATTCCGGATCATTAAGGGTTTTAGAAAACTAGTCTCCAGAGGGATAGAACAAAGACCTCATGATAAAATAATTTCTGTGACACACTTTTAAAATGTCTTAAGCATTGATTCCTTTCAAAACTGAGGGTTTGTCTCTTAAGATACAACATATTTTGGCGCCGTTGCCGGCGACAAAGGCACAAAGTTAATTTTCCCTGGGTATCAAAATCTATTTCTTGATGGTGAACAAGATTTAGATACAAATTTGGTTGTTTATTATTCACCTGGAGACTCCACTGATGAAGGTTTCATTAGATGAGGTATGCTGCGGGCAATAAATGAGAAAGCACCGTGTAAAATACAGATATCACAATTTAAGTCTTTTAAAGGAAGTTTTATTTTTCACTATCAGTTTGGTAATCTATTTTTCCTTACATATCAAGAAAATTGTTTTCTGCTTTATTTTCTCAGAATATTATAAGGCCAAAAATGTACATTCTTTATTGGAGAAAGAATATTTTTCTTCCGATTGTATTATTGATCTTGACACAAATTTATCTCCTAAATATGAAAGGAGAGATGGCTGTTGCATTACAATTCCCGAAGGTAATCTGTCACAGCTTGGACATAAAGGTGAGGATTCATAATCTTTGAGTGATAATATTCTACCTCATAAGAAATTTGCTTCTTTCCAGCTTGGAATGAAGGTGATTTTAAAATCCTTGGTGCTGCCCACAATCCTCCATCAATACCCGTCAAAAGGTTCAAAATTTTTCCAAGTTTTTTTGGAGAGGAGGAGAGTATTTCAACTGAACAACATATCTTGGAATTTGAGTACTTTCTGGACAAATTTAAAATTATTTATGAAGACATGGCTTTAAGGATGTTTTGTCATTCATTAATGCAGGGTGCTCAGCGATGGTTCTAGTGTTTGGAAGCAAGTTCAATTAGTTCATGGCAAGGTTATCAAGATATATTTATTAGATATTAGGGTGAGCGTAAGTCATATGAAAAACACCTTTTGGAATTATATTCTATCCAGAGGCAGAGAAATGAATCAATCACTGAAACTAGTGGAGCTTCTCATGTGTGTTTGCGGGAGGGGGAATATCTTTGTCAAGAGTTGGCATTATACGAAGAACATCAACATTATGAGGATTCAAACAGTTAAGGACGCTGCCTTGTTCAAAGAAGTCAACGTTAGCAAAATGTTCAAGATAAGGAGGCAGCAGAAAATTGGTCTCATCAACTCTATGATCCAATAGCAGACTATACAAAAACTTTCTTTTGTCAGCAACAAACATTTGTGCAAAGGTATGTGCAAATATTGGTATCTGGAAAACTTTCATGGTATCTCCCTATTATGATCTTAAAATTTCAACAACATGGAGGCATTAATTGGTGCGATTGGAAAGTTGAATTCACCTGATTTAGTTTAGAAATGAATGCGTACATAGGAGTTGTTCATAAATAAGCTTATAAGTTGAGCATTTTTAGTTGTAGTATTTCTAGTTCAGTATTTTCAGTTTAAGAATAAAGGAAGAAGTCCAAAGTGTACTAGGTTTCAGGAGGATTTCATACTAGATCAACTCCCATTCAGGATTGACTCCATGCCCAGTAAAGGCTACTGAACTAAAAGTTCTCTTTGACTCCATGGCCAATAAAGGCTACTGATTTACAAGTGCTCTTTGAATCCATGCCCAATAAAGGCTATTGATCTACAAGTTCTCAGCACTTTGTTACCAAATTGATATCCCCAATTGGAGCTAGATGTTGTAGCCTAATTTGACTTAGCTAAAAGTCAAGAGAGGTTCTAAGAAATTCAAGGTTATTGAGGAACAATTGTTCAAATTTCAAGAAGACCTGCAATATTCTCAAAAGGATAATCACAAGTGCGACGAGGATTCATCATCACATGTGCATTGGAACCAAAGTCAAGGAAGCAGCAGCAACATTGGAGGTGTAAGCTAAGCTAGAGGAGCAGCAAAGAGAAAAGCGTGCAGGAGGGGTCAAGTCAGGCTTATTTGCGTGCAGAACAGTTCAAGATTCGGGCCGATTGAAGCGTTTAGAACATTACATATAGGTTAGTGTCGAGTCGGGCGTATTTGCAAGCTGAGGAGGGTTACACCTTGGAGAAGCAAATTAATTTCCCGAAGGCAGAGAAATGGCGTATTTCCCTTAAAAACTTAAGAGTTTTGGAGGAAGCACAAAGGGAAAAACATACGGTTAAGATCAAAACGTAGAACTGAAGCGGAGAGATGGACGACGAAGATCGTATCGCATATCGCATTCAGTAAAGGATACAAGTTTGAAATATGGTTAAACTTGCGATATTACAATGCGATGCGATCATATATCGCACATCGCAAGGTTTGGAGGAAAGGTGCTAAAGGAATATGTTATGATTGCCGAAGTGTGAATTGTGGTAAAGTTTCATATCACCGATTGCGATTTGAGATTGGCCCCACCTCCGCTCGCCACGTCACCTTCTGCCCGTCACACATCGCACTTCACGACCTTTAACACTTATCTCCCATTTCTCATAACAAATCTGCCGATTTGCGATTGGCCCCATCTCCGCCTGCCACGTCACCTTTCGTCTGTCGCACTTCACACATCGCAAAGTTTAACACTTACCTCTCGTATTTCATAACAAAATCCCCAATTTGCGATTTGTGGGCGGATGCAATGTGGTTTCAAAAGTGAACTCCAAAGGTTTTCAAATCCGGAGGTAAGGAATTTATTGTGTTAAATCACATCGGAGGAATAAAGGAGGATTATAACATAAAGCCGGTGAAACGCCTTGATAATGGAAGAAAGTCTGAACGCGGGCAGAGACACTCGGGTAAGTGACCCGATGCAGAGCAAAGGAGAAGAGAAAATTATACACAATAGGAATGCGCATAAGAGGTAGAGTTGGGTAGCAGGTGACATGATGACAACGTTCGAAATGAAAAAGCATGGGCAGAGTTGGGTGGAGATGCGTTTATGCAGAAGTTTAAGACATCATAGCTGAAACGGAAGGAGACACATCAACAACAAATCTGACTCAAAAAAAGGATTATATTCCAAGTGTATTTTTTTTTTTTTTTTTAAGATCGAAGCTACAATGGTGTCCTCGATTGCAATGTAATAAGTAGTTTAATAGTTTAGGCAGTTTAGGAGTTTCAAGAAGCTTGAGAAGTTACAAACTGCTTTTGTTTGTATTTAAGGAAGAGAGAAAGAGGGAACAAGGGGCTAAGTTCTGGAACTCTTGGGGATTACATTTTGTACTTATTTTTCTAATGGATAAATGAAAGAAGCAGTAAGTTTTCTGCAACTGTTGATGGTGATTCGTGTTTCTTGTGCCATTTTGTGTCCCTTCTTATTTAAATGAAGTGAAGTAATGTAACAACCAGTCTCTTAATTACATATGTGAGTAAAAGTTAAATAACCTCATCTGTGAGTAAGAGTTAAATAACCTTCATTTTCACTCCTTCACTCCATCTATTTTCCCTCCACAAATTCTCTTTGAAACTAAAAAGTAATAGATTCTGTGTTTACAACATATTATTTTGAGTTTCCCCTCTCTTCACAAACTCCTGATGAAAATTTAAAGTAATAGATTCTGTGTTTACAACATATTATTTCAAGTTTCATCTCTTTCCATGAATTTCCTTTGAAACTTAAAAGTGGTAGATTTTTTGTTTTCAACATATTAATTTGAGTTTCCCCTGCAGTTCTTCTTTTAATTCAGATATCAACAGTGAATGGCATTATGAAATCTTTTATTATTCCAGATCATTAAGGGTTTTAGAAAACTAGTCTCCAAAGGGATGGAACAAAGACCTCATGATAAAATCATTTATGTGACACTTTTAAAATTCTTAAGCACCGATTCCTTTCACAACCGAGGGATTGTCTTTTAAGATACAACAGGTGGGACGCAATTTTTCGGCAGGCAAAATTTGCTTTGATGGGCAGAAATATGTCAAAATAAAGAAAAGAAGCACAATGAGTGAATCTTCTTCCTCGGGGATTTCCTAACCGAGGAATTCTATTTTTCGAGATCTGAGTAGCAAATCTGGGTGGATAATTTACCATCTGCAACAAGGAGTGCGTAAGCTAGTCCAGCACTGTGCAAAGGAGAAAGAGAGGGAGAATATTCGACATTTTCTTGACGTCCATGGAAGCTCATAGGCTTAGAGATCAGGATCGGTTGGAGGGAGCCTCCAACTATGTAATCTGGAAGATGCAAATCACATGCATTCTAGATGAATACGATCTCAAGCTTTTCATGATGAGTACAATAGCTGTCGCTGTAGATCCTAATCCGCTGAAGAAGTACACAGATGATATGGCGAAGGCGAAGAAGCTGCTCCTTGATGGAGTCAAAGATCACATAGTGTCTCACATAGACAACAAAGACATAGCTAGGCATATGTGGGAAGCCTTTGCAGCACTATACGAAGGATCTTCCGAACAAAGAAAGATGTACTTAGAGCAGAAACTGAGGATGATTCAGATGCAGAAAGGGGATAGTATAGATCCATTTCTCTGAGGCTTCAAGAAATCCATGATCAACTAGCAGCAACGAGGTCCACACCTCAACCTACCGTGATGGTAAGGCTGGCCCTCAACACTGTCACAAAAGAATGGCATGTTTTCATCCAGAGCATCCTGGGCAGAGTAACTTTGCCGAGCTGGGAAGATATGTGGGTTGCTCTTCAACAAGAAGATCTAAGAAGGGACCTAGTCAAGTGTAAACTTGATGACAACGGTAGCAGTGGTTGAAGACAAAGGAAGAGGAAAATGTGTGAACATTTATAAAATGAAATCCTGCTGCAATATTTGATATTTTTTCTTCTACTTATTATTCAACAATAAGTTATTTACAGAAATTACTTCAATAAATATCAAAATAAATTCTACCGCAGACTTCACAAATAAAATACTGAGCAAAATATAAAGAAATAATAGCACAAGAGTGACAATTATTTTTGGACAATTGTCCCCGGAAAAACCCAATGCGGGAAAACCGATGCAACAGATGATGGTTTCTTTATTATTATTCAACAAAAGTTTCTTGTACGAATACAAATCAATAGTAATGAAGGGAAATATCTGTGATAACACTGGAGAAATTTTCTCACAAAATTCTGACAAAAAATTGATCTTTGAGAGGCCTCGCTGACCATAGTGTGTCACCACTGTGTGAGGACTGCACAATTTTGTGTCCCTCTGCTGCTTCTACTCTGTCCCTTCTCCACATAGCGTCACCTACCCTTGCACTCCTGACTGATGCTGATACCCTCTCTGTCCTCTCCACTTGCAACTCTCCCTATGAATCGATTTCTCTTGTCGAACTTCAGCCACTGAGAAAATTGATTTTCTTGGAAAACTGAGTATCTACTTTGGTGTGTTTTCCAAATGACCCTCAAGCTTTCTTAAATAATCTTCTAGTTGACATTCAACGACTCATATTAGAAGCTAATTAATGGATAAGATCATTTTGAATTGATCCTCATCTTCTTCTAGAAGTTACACCCACTGTTTAGATTAATACCCATTAATTATTTTAATTTCCTAAGTTTAGACTTAGGGTCTCATTAAAAATAATTAATTTATCAAATAAAACTGTCTCCGTGTGGAATTTCCAAAAATGATTTATGGGTTATCTGGAATACTTGTGTCTAAGCCTCCACAAAATTTGAGACTTAGATTACATCTGGCGCTACCATAAATCAACACTCCCTCTTAGCGAGGAATTTTCTCTAGAAAATATGCTATGTTGCACACTACTGTGACTCTGAAGCATTTCCTTTTGCGTTGCTGATGTCTGACATGCTACCCATCAACCACTGCGCTGCTGTGGCTGATCCTGCCACAATCAACACTGCATCCCTATTGAAACCCCCTCTCAAATGTTGTATCTGTGGCTGAGATATCACTTGTTTCTGCTATTGAAACATATTCTCTACCATACCCATTTTCTCCTTGAAGTGAACAAACATGGCCCTTCCTAGAGTTTTGGTGAGTATGTCTACCACCTGATTTCCTGTGGGGACGTACTACAACTGTACTGCCCCACGCTACACACAATATCTAATAAAATGACACCTCATGTCAATGTGCTTTGACCGATCATGAAATACTCGATTCTTAGAGAGTTTAATACAACTCTGATTATCACAAAAGATACTGGTCACTTCCATCTTTCTTCTGAACAAATTCACTAGCAGTTTTCTAAGCCATATGGATTCGCACGTAGTTGTTCTTGCTGCCATATATTCTACCTCTGCTGAGCTTAGTGCTACAGACTTGTGCTTCCTATTGCACCAGGAGGTCATCCCTAATTCGATGCTGAAGCAATACCTGATGGTACTCTTCCGATCTATTAAACTTCCTGCCCAATATACGTCTGTGAAACCATTCAATTTGACATAATCTCCTTTGGTGTACTTCAACCCATATCTGACTGTTCCCCGCACATATATGATAATGTGCCTAGCTTCTTCACAATGTACCCTCTTTAGTTCTACCATGAACTAACTGAGTGTGTTGACAACAAAGAAGATTTATAGCCCGGTGTTGACCACATACATAAGTGACCCAATGAACAACCTATACAAGGTGGGGTGCACTTCCTTGTCTCTTGATGCATCTATATTCTTCCAGTTGGTTATCATGGGTATTGCCATGGGCTTACAATCATGCATCCCGAACCTCTTCAGAATATATGAGGCATATCTTCCTTGTCTTAGGAAGATTTCTCCATTCTTCTGCCATACCTCCAACCCTAAAAAATAATGCATCAACCCCAAATCCTTCATGTTGAATTCATCTTCCAAGTTCTTCTTGCAGTCCTTTATGAGGCTAGATGATCCTGTACGGAACGGATCATCTACAAACAGTACCGGAACTAGTGGCTTATTCTCTACCATCAAATAATAGATATTTGGAGTTGCGTCACTCTTGAAAAATCCCAATTGCTGCAAATATCCATTAATCTGACCATACCATGCTCTCGGTGCCTGTTTGAGTCCATACAGGGCTTTCTTCAGTCTACATACATGAGTTTTCTTCTCATGGGTTTCAAAGCCTTCATGATGTTCTATGTACACCTCCTCTTCTATCACCCCATTCAAGATCGCTATCTTGACATCCATTTGGTGAATTTCCCATCCCATTTGCGCTACTAAGGACACAATAGACCTGATGGAGGTGTATCTAGAAACAGGGGCGAAGGTATCCTCATAGTCAATTCCCTCCTTCTGTGCATATCCCTTGGCCACAAACCTAGCCTTGCACTTCTCTATGCTACCATCTGCAACATACTTGATCTTGTAGATCCATCTCAAACCTACAATTGATCTGTTCTCTGGTCTAGGCACAACTTCCCAGATATCATTAGTCATGATAGAGCTCTACTCTTCTACCATGGCATACACCGAGACCTGATGCTGTACACCTCCAGACATCTAGAGGGTTCTTCAACTTGTGCTACCAAGGCTTGGTATATGCTAGGTTGTCTACGTTGCCTTTTCTCGGTTATAGGAGCTCTAATAAACTCCTCTGCGTCCCTCAGCATCTGGCGTACTTATCTGCTAGTTCTGCCACTGGTGGTGGGTGGCTCAATCAATTCATCTTCCTGCCATCCTATCTGCTATGAACTATATGGATTTTCCTCACCCGAGGAAATACTGGTGCTAGTTATAGTGCTTGATCCAGATGTCTGTCCACCTGCCGGTTCTTCCCACTGCTGTTGCTGGACAAGAGAAACATCCTTAGACTTACCTCCAGTAGGCATCTCTTAGGATTTACTGAAATATATGTCTTCCATGAAATTTACATCCTTCTAACTACAATATTCCTCTTGCCTGGATGTAGATTTTTGATGCCTTAGAAGTCTCGCTGTATCCTACGAGATACCCCTTTTCTACAGTCTGATCTAATTTTCTTCGCTTCTCATTTGGAATGTGACAATATACCACACTTTTGAATATCCTGAAATGACTCACTTTTGGCTTCTTCCCTGTGAAGATACTCTCGGGCATTCTCTTGCCCAATGCTCTATGAGGAGTCCTATTCTTGAAATATACTGTTGTGTTGCATGCTTCTGCCCATAAGAATCTAGGTAGATCCTAGTCATACAACATTGCTTTTGTTGCCCCAACAATAGTCCTATTCTTTCGCTCTGCAACTCCATTCTGCTCCGGGTTATATGGAGCCATCCATTCTCTTTTGATGTCCTCTCTTGCGCAAAATTATATGAAGTCCTTGTTAGTATATTCTCCACCATTATCTAAGCGCAATACTTTTATGTTTTTCCCTGTCAAGTTTTCAACCAGAGCTTTGAATTCTCTGAACCGATCAAAGACCTCATCCTTGGTCTTTAAGAAGTAGATCCAAGTTTTCCTAGAGTGGTCATCAATAAAGGTGACGAAATATTTTCCACCACTAAGAGCTCTGGTAGACATTGGACTGCAGATATTTGAGTGTATTAGCCCCAATACACTTGGAGCCCTATTGTTGCTTCTGAAATATGCTACTTTAACGTACTTCCCTAGTACGCATCCTCTGCATATGTTATCATGCTTGGTACTTAAGACTGGAACTATTATAACAATTTCTTTGAGTATCCTCAAAGTGCCATGGTGTAGATGCCCTATTCGTCTATGCCATAGCTTATGCGGGTCCTTTTCACCATTGAGATCACTTCCTATTAGTGCCATTGGAGACTCGAGGTGAAACCTATATAGTTTGTTGCTTCGAGTTCCAATCTAAGGATTTTTCTTCTAGCTTGGATGCTTGACTTATACTTTCCTTCCAATTAAGTAAACATCATATCCCTTGTCCTATAACTGGGACACTGAAAATAAATTCATTCCCAATTCTGGCACATGAAGCACATTCGTGGCTCGGGAGGTTATCTCCTGCTTATATTTGAAATGTTATGGTCCCTCTTCCTACTAGGGTACACTTCGTTTTGTTTCCCATAGTAATATGGAATTTCTTCTTGATAGCTTGAGTAATATTATCGTACTCCAGTCATATGAGCTGAGGCCCCGCTATCAATGTACCAATCATTGGCTGATGCAGAAGTCGATAAACAAGCAAATTATTCTTCCAATATGGAAGATAACTCTGAGATGTCATGATCTTCCATCGTGCTATTTCTTTTCTCTAGCAGCCTCTGCAGAAAAACTGTGTAATCCCTCTGGGGTTTGACTTGCTAGTAATGCAGCATCACAACTTCCCTTCAATGCAGATTCTTCTATGCCCTTTCCAAATCAAGCTATGATACCATGTGAAAATTTCTAAAATGAAATCCTACTACAGTATCTGATATTATTTCTTCTACTTATTATTCAACAATAAGTTATTTACACAAATTACTTCAGTAAATATCAAAATAAATTCTACTGCATATTTCACAAATAAAATACTGAGCAAAATATAAATAAATACTAGCACAAGAGTGACACAATTATTTTTGGACAATTGTCCCCGGAAAAACACAATGTGGGAAAACCAGTGCAACAGATGATGGTTTCTTTATTATTCTTCAACAAAAGTTTCTTGTAAAAATAAAAATCAATAGTAATGAAGGGAAATCTCTATGATAACATTGGAGAAATTTTCTCACAAATTTCTGACGAAATTATGATCTTTGAGAGGCCCTAATGGCCGTCATGCGTCACCACTGCGTCAACTCCGTGTGTGGACTACGTAGTTGTGCATCCCTTCTCTGCATTGTCCCTCTGCTTCTTCTGCGTTGTCCCTTCTTTGCACTGCGTCACCTGCCATGGAACTCCTGATTGATGATGATACCTTCTCTGTCCTCTCCACTTGCAACTTTCCCTCTGGATCGATTTCTCTTTCCAAACTTCAACCACTGAGAAAATTGGTTTCCTTGGGAAACTGAGTTTCTGCTCTGCTGAGTTTCTAGTTGACATTCAACAACTCATACTAGAAGCTAATCAATGGCTAAGATAATTTTCAATTGATCCTCGTCTTCTTCTAGAAGTTACACCCACAATTTAGATTAATACACATTAATTATTTTAATTTCCTAAGTTTAGACTTAGGGTCTCATTAAAAAAAATTAATTTATCAAATAAATATGTCTCTGGGTGGAATTTCCCAAAACAATTCTGGGTTATCTGGAATACATTTGTCTAAGCCTCTCCACAAAATTTGAGACTTATAGCACATATGATGCTACCAAAAATCAACAAAATTCAGCCCTTGCATCCAAGGGGCAGGAGGAGCCGCAAAGACAAAAGAAAGGTGTCTTGAAGATAAAATGCTTCAGGTGTGGTGAACTTGGTCACTACGTAACACAATGTCCTTCGAATAAAAAAGACAAGGATGAGAAACATGATCCGAAGGCTGCGTACGCAAATATCAAAGAAGATGAGTATGCCATGAGCGCCCACGCGTCTCCAGGAGGGAAATGGGGCGATATTGAACTGTAAGTTCATAAGAACTTCAGTTGGGAGGAATCCTTGAGGATTCCACCTGTTAATTTTGGACAACTAGGTCCAAACTCCATGTTGTGACGCTCAGATGAAGATGCCAATATGTTTATTGGATTCCTCTTTTGGAGAGGTGAAAGATTGATCTAAAGATCATCTTGATCCGATAAGAAGAACATTTATCTTGAATTTATTCAAAATATGTGCAGGTCGGCTTGAAATGAAATGTAGGCTTGAAGCCCTAGCAGTTGTGTCACACACCCTCACTAATGGATATAAATAGGTCAACGTTGGAGGTCATTTTCACTCATCCATCACATCACATCCTCTCTCCTCATCTGATTGGTTCGATCATCTATTGGAGTCTCTTCTTCACTCACACATGGGAAAAAACAACAACTAGGGTTTCAAATTGTCTAGGGTTTCCAGCGCAAAAGTTGACCAACGTTTACTTTGGTCAACACTTGGTTAAATTGATCCAAAACTCTCCCAAAACTTCGATCTCATCAATCCACATTTTTTGGAAAAAATACCAAGGCTGGACATTGACTTCGACTTGGCTGTGTTGAATTTTCTACTGCTACTGTTTGCATTGACCGTTGACTGTGAAAATGTTGACTTTTGTTGACTTTTGGGGTTGACTGATTTGGCTGTACTAGAGGGTTGTGTGACACTTCTGGATGGCTGACTGTATTGAGAGTTTGCCGGTTGAAGCATCTTGTTGACCACCGTAACACACCAACACACTTATATATTTTGGCTTGTCTTCTGTCGATCTACTGGTATGCTCTATCATCATTTTAATTTCTTGTTTATGTGATTGCTGACTGATATTGGGATAAAAATTAAAGTTGCATCAAGCATATAAAATCTACAAAAAATTACATGGTATCAGAGTTTAGGTGAAGAAAAAGCCCAAGTTTGTAGCAATCACCGAAGAAGAGCATGGATACCTCAAACTACAATGGATTTAAAGCTGATGACAAATTGAATGGGAAGGAAGACTTACATGCTTGGAAGATGACATTGGATCTTAACTTGGAAGATCAAGATGTCATGGACTGTGCAGGGTAAAATCCAAGAGCCTCCATCCACTGCATCTTCTGCCATAAAAAAAAAGTACAAGAAGGGGGAAATCAAAGCAAAGCTGATGATCAGGGACTTAATTCATAAGAGTCTGGTTGCCTACATCTCTGAGATGGGCACATCCAAGGAGATGTATGATAACTTGGTCAACATGTTCGAGGCCAATAATGCAAATAAAGTTCTATTATTCAAGAACTAATTGAAGAATTTGAAGAAAGCCAGGGATGAGTCTGTTCAATCATATTTTCTGAAGCTGACCAAAATTAGGAATAATATTTTGGCTATTTGGGAGACAACAACTGATCGAGAGATTTTTCTCACCGCATTTGCAGGTCTCTCATCCGAATGGCATGTATTCAACACCACCATTCTCAATAACAATTTCATACCTGATTTTGAAAAATTACTATCGAGATGCGTACAAGAAGAGACAAGGATGAAGGAATATGAAAATGAAGGAAATGCTGCCTTCACTGCTTGTGCTAAGAAGAATAACTTTGGTGGTCCAAGGAACAAAGGAAGAGCAGGGGCCCACGGAAAGAAAGGTAAATGTTACACTTGTCACAAGCCAGGTCGCTATGCTAGAGGATTTCCTTTCAAGAAGGATTCTCCTGATGATGATGACAACAACAACAACCGAAGGAATGGTAATCAAAGGAAAAACAGGTTCAAAGGGAAGAGGAAAGCTCCCTCCGATGAAAATGGGAAACCTTTCAAAGGGTCGATAAATTCCAGGTATGAGGAATCAAATGTTGCTAATGATAAAAGAAATGAATTCATTCTTGTATCTTCCCTCTTTGCTGCATCTCCACCCAACACTATGGATGGTTGATAGATAGTGGTGCCTCAAGGCACATCACTGTGTTCAAGGAAGAAATTTCTGATATGGTTGAGAAGGATTCTAATCTGAAAATTATCCTTGGAGATAATGCCACATATCTCGTGAAAGTGACAGGGACTGTGACCCTCCACTTGTCTCAAGGTCAAGTCCTCTGCTTGCAGGATGTACTATATGTACCTGATTTGAAGAAGAACCTTGTCTCTATATCGGCCATGTAAGATAGAGGTTTCAATGTGGCATTAATTGATGGGAAGGTGTGCATCTGGAAGAAGAGTTTCAAGGAAGCTATCACAATTGGGTTTAGAGTTGATACACTCTACCAGGTTGGAGGAAGTCCACTGGGAGTGATGACATGTGATACTATATGACAAAATGAACTATGGCACCGGAGGTTTGGACACCTTCACTACAAAGCCCTTCTCGAATCAAGGACGGTGGTGATGGGGATGCTTGAGTTCACAAATGATCATGAAGGTGTATGTCAAGGTTGTGATGAAGGAAAGCATACAAGGGGACCTTTCCCCTCAAGTGTCACAAAGACATCTGATGTCTTGCAATTGATACGTTCTGATCTATTTGGTATGCTGCCCGTGACATCCTTGGGAGGATGTTCTTATTATATGACGTTCATAGATGACTTCTCTCGCAAAAACTAGATATACTTATTGAAGAAGAAGGATGAGTCTTTCATGCGGTTCTGTACCTTCAAAGCCTTGGTGGAAAATTTGACAGGGAAGAAGATCAAGATATTAAGGATCGATAATGGCATTGAATATGAGACAAACGAGTTCAAGAACTTTTGTAGAGAAGCTGGCATCAAGAGGGAGACCACAAATGTCTATACTCCTGAGCAAAATGTCGTTGCTAAATGAAAGAACATGACCATTGTGGAAGTTTCCCATGCCATGCCATGTGACCAAGGTCTTCCGAATTTTCTATGGGGAGAAGCTGCGAACACTACTGTGTACGTACAAAACCAATGCTCGCATTCCGCTCTGGACTCCAAAACTCCTGAAGAGGTTCTCTGGTAAGAAACTTGACATCTCATATTTTAGAGTTTTTGGATGTCCTATTTATTTTCATGTACTGAAGGAGAAGAGGAGCAAGCTAGATGCTTCTAGAAAGAAGGGAATGTTTTTGGGCAATAACGAAACTTCGAAGGCGTATAGAGTCTATGTGCCTAGTCAAAGGGAAGTGGAGATATGCCACAATGTTACCTTTGACGAATATGCTTCCCTGAGGAAAATAATCAATATTCCAAGAGTTGAGGAAGATCATGATGCAAGACCTGGAAATCAAGAAGAACCAAAGGATGAGACGATGCCCGATGTTGAAGGACCAATGGACCCGATTGATTCATCACCTTTAATGAGGAAAAGACCATCATGGCTCAGGGACACTCTCGAAGATGTCGAGAATCATATGGCCCCAAGGGGGACATTCTATGAAAGCAAGAAGCCTAATAGATACCAATGGTATCTAGTATCCATGAGTACTATTGTACAATCTGAGCCTGGATCCTTTGAGGAATCCATATAGCATCAAGTATGGAAGGATGCTATGCATGAATAATATGAGTCCATTATGAAGAATGATGTCTGGGATGTGGTTCCGAGACCGAAGGAAAAATCAATTGTCACCTCGAAATGGATCTATAAGATCAAGCATGGATCTGATGGTAGTGCTGAAAAGTTCAAGGCAAGATTCGTTGCTCGTGGCTTCTCTCAAAAAGAAGGCGTAGAATATGATGTCATATTTGCACCCGTGGCCTGATATACCACCATCTGATCTATCATAGCGCTTGCTGCTACGAAAGAATGGAATCTTCATCAGATGGATGTGAAGACCGAATTTCTGCATGGTGCAAAAAAGGAAGAGGTGTATGTGGAGCAACCTCTGGGGTTCGAAGTCCAGGATCAGGACACCCATGTCTACAGGTTGAAGAAAACCCTCTATGGGTTGAAGCAAGTACCCAGATCTTGGTATGAGAGGATAAATAGCTACCTGATGAAGTCGGGCTTCACTTTTAGTAATTCTGATCCGAACCTTTACTTCAAGGTTGATAGAGAAAAGCCTCTATTCTAGTGCTGTATGTGGACGATATCTTCCTGATAAGTGCTGAACCTCTCATTCTTCAGTGCAAGAGGGAGCTCACTGCTGAGTTCGAGATGAAGGACCTAGGAATGATGCACTACTTCCTAGGCCTGGAGGTCTGGTAGAGACCTGGTGAGATTTTCCTTTCTCAAGGAAAATATATTATGAAGCTTCTGGAAATATTTGGTATGCTAGACTGTAAGTCTATGTCGACACCAATGGAGCTCAAATTTAAGAAGTTGAGTGGCAGCACTGCTGGGCCCGTGCTAGCAAATCTTACTGAGTATCGTCAACTCGTAGGGGCCCTGATGTTCCTAGTGAACACCCATATAGACGTATGTTTTACAGTGAACACTTTGAGTCAACATATGCTTGAGGCTCATCACTTTCACTGGGTTGGTGCCAAGAATTAGTTGAGATATATTCGGGGCATGATAAACCATGGGCTGAGATACACTGTCAGGAGCGTGACACTCCATGGATATACTGATGCCGATTGAGCTAGCAGTGTGGTGGATCATAAGAGCACATCGCGATGCTGCTTCATACTTGGTTCTGCTTCGATATCATGGATGAGCAGGAAGTAGTTTCATTGCGAAAGCTCTTTAGTGAAGCAGTTTGGTTGCGAAAACTCTTCAGTGAGTTGTTCTAGCATGTGATAGATATCATTGTGATACTCTGTGATAACTAGAGTGGGATTCGGTTGTCCAAGAATCCTGTGTTCCACAATCGATCCAAGGATATTGATATCAGGTACCACTTTATTCGGGATATGGTACACCGAGGAGCCGTAAGGATCGATCATATAGGAACTGATGAGCAAGTCACGAATATTCTAACAAAGCCCCTGGGGATGGTCAAGTTACTAACCTTCCATGAGAATCTTGGAATCATGGAACGACCTTATTCTGAGGGTCCTGTTGGACAATGAGCTCTCGGAGCTCTCGGGGGCTTTGGGGATAGTTTATCAGAGCTATAAGCACACATGGGGCTAGGCTTGCCGAACCTTGTGGTGCTTCTGCCCCACCATTATGATTTTGAGTTGGTTCACCTCTCATGATCTATGCCCCATATGCATCCTACCCATTGAGTCCCGTACTCATGGGAAGTACCTCTCATTTGGCTAGTGAGGTGGGAAAAGCTAGAGACTAGTAGCAAAGACTGATGGACGCATCAGATATTGTCGTACTCTCTATCTAGGATGGCACATGTCCTACCACTTGATATGGGATCAAGTCTAGTGAGGTTTCAGGCCTCCTACTGACTTCGGGTCAGATAAACCGACTTCAGGTTGGTATGTGACTCTTTGATTCCTATAGAGGTTTCAGACCTCTGGGATGAATTTTTCAGCCGAGAATGATGTCTTTGTGACTGACCCACCTTTTTTCTGAAATAAAGAAGCCAACAAAGCAAGTTACAACGGGATGACGCACGATGTTTGGATTGCAAAGGTGGATGGAGTTCTCCGTAGTTGAGAGGGAGTGTTCATTTTGGACAACTAGGTCCAAAATCCATGTTGTGATGCTTAGATGAAGATGCCAATATTTTTATTGGATTCCTCTTTCAGAGAGGTGAAAGATCGATCTAAATATCATCTTGATCTGATGAGTAGAACATTTATTTTGAATTTATTCAAAATATGTGCAGGTCGGCCTGAAATGAAATGTAGGCTTGAAGCCCCAGCAGTTGTGTTACACACCCTCATTGATGGATATAAATAGGTCAATGTTGGAGGTCATTTTCTCTCATCCATCACATCACATCCTCTCTCCTCATCTGATTGGTTTGATAATCTATTGGAGTCTCTTCTTCACTCACATTTGGGAAAAAAGCATCAGCTAGGGTTTTAGACTGTCCAGGGTTTCCAGCACAGAAATTGACTAGCGTTGACTTTGGTCAAAACTTGGTAAAATTGACCAGCATTGACTTTGGTAAACGCTTGGTCAAATTTACTAAAAAATCTCCAAAAATTTGGATCTCATTAATCTGCATTCTTTGGCACAAATTCCAAGGCTGGACATTGACTTTGACTTGGTTGGATTGACTTTTTTGCTGCTGATGTTTGTGTTGATCATTGATTTTGACAACATTGAATTTTGTTGACTTTTGGGGTTGACTAATCTAGCTATCCTAGAGGGTTGTGTGACACTTCTGGTTGGCTGACCATATTGAGACTTTGCTGGTTGAAGCATCCTGTTGACCACCGTAATGCACCAACACACTTTTATATTTTGGCTTGTCTTCTGTCGATCTACTGGTATGTTCTATCAGCATTTTACTTTCTTGTTTATGTGATTGATGACTGATATTGGGATAAAAATTAAATTTGCATCAAGCATAGAACATCTACAAAAATTTACACCACCTCTTGGATCCCATCCTTGCTACACGATCCCAAGATAAGTAGCAGCAGGTTGGAGGAGTTTCATTTGGTGCATAGGAGTGTTGGAGTGACATATGCAGTAGTTAGCTGCGCTAAATATGAGTAGCGCAATGCAGATTTACTGTAGTGCAGAGAGACGCAGTGCAGGAGTAGAAAAAAACATAGTGCTTCAGAGGCACAACATGGGACTAGCATCAGTCAGAGTTTCAGCATCGATATGCATCCTGAACACTTGTTCAGATTGTTTGGATGTTTTTCAATTGCTTCTCTCAACAACTGAGCCACTATGCAGAGTTAGCAGTGGCAGTGCTAGAAGCAGATGAAACATTTAAGAGGGAGTTGAAATACGAATGTAGTGTTGATTGTGGTAGGGTCAACAGTAGTACAATTGCAGCAACAATGAAGTGGTTGGTGGACAACATGTCAGACATCAACATCACAAAGGGAGATGTTTCAGAGTTAGAGTAGCCTTGCAACCATGCATATTTGTTAGAGCACATTCCTCGCTAAGAAGGAGTGCTTATTTGGGGTAGCATTGGATGTACTCTAAGTCTCAAAATTTTTGGAGAGGCTTAGACACATGTATTCCAAATAAGCCAGAAATCGTTTTGGGAAATTCCTCCAGGAGATGGTTTTATTTAATAAATTAATTATTTTTAATGAGATCCTAAGTCTAAACTTAGGAAATTTAAATAATTAATGGGTATTAATATAAACTGTGGGTGTAAAAATACATCAATTCAAAATGTAATCTTAGCCATTGATTGGAGATATAATCTCGGCTGTTGAAGTCTCAATGAGAAGACTGTAAGGAAGACTTGAGGATCATTTGGAAAAATACGCCAAGAGATCAAGAGATCGAATTTTTTGAAGTGAGCAGTGCTCAGAGGAAAAATTTGATCAAGAGATTCTCACGCAAAGAGAGGCATAAGCAGTTTTGGTCAGATGATATTCTCTGGGGCCAAGAATACTTAGTAGAGAGGTAGAGAAAGACATAGAGGAGGCAACATAATGCCCATAGAGCGTGACGCGACACATAGAGATGGTGATGCAGGGAGATCATAAGTCCGAGATTCAACTGGGAGATCGATATTCTGATCTGAGAGTGATGGAATCAAGTTTCCTAATGGATGATAGATCCAGCAGAGGAGGTGACGTAGTCGTTCAAAGGTCCCCATGTAGGCCTACACAATTACTGCGTAGAGGGTGCTGCGATTTTGTCAGGTTAGCTTTCGGATCAGCTAAGACTTGCAGAGTGAGGTAATGTCACTATTTTTCTCTGCCAAGTGATATTATATGTAATGTATTGCCAAAAAGGCATCCAAATATTGTATTAAGAGGTAAATGCTTCTTAATAATAAAACCCTCGGATCTGTGGCAATGATTTTCCTGCATTGGGCTTTTCCGGGGACGTTTGTCCAAAAACAACGGTGTCGTGTGTGATGTTTTTCTTTCTGCTTAGTTTCTTGTTTCACCATATTTAATTAATTAAGTGAAGGATTCAGTAGTATTTTTATTTAGTATTTCCAGTAGAACACTGTAAATAACTTGTTCATTAAATAACAAGTAGGTGAGGTATTTTCAGTGGGCTATAGTAGGATTCCGAACTTGGAATTTCTACAAGATACACCATACACTTTGCAGTTGTTCTAGTGTCCGAAGGATTGTTATTTGATGCATAGGAAAGGATTATGTAATCATTTCAACCCTTGAAGATGGTGTACAAGCACTTTCGATCCATTTGGAGACCCATTAAGATGACCTTGTGCACCCACACCCACTTGGGAGCACCACAATTTTGTTTTTTCTTGGAAAAAACGGGGCGATCCACTTTTCCACAATGTCAGGAGTCGATTTTTGCATTATGGCACCCTTAGTGTTGTTAAGGAAAATCCCCTCTACGAACGGAGGCGATCCCTCTAGCCCTAAGGTGGGTCTAGCAACAAGGGAACATGCTGGTTTCTAAATTCCTAGTTAATAAATGAAATGTGGATTAGGATAGATGTCCTACCTCGATCCAACGCTCTTGATATGGTATGTTGTAGTGGTCCTTCGATCCTCGTCCTTCAATCCTTGCACTCCTTTGGAAGTGAAATTTATGCACCTGCACAAGGATCAAACAAACAGTAACAACATACAAATATATATATTCATCTATAACTATCCAACTAGTCGAGAGTTAGAAACTTTAATCATTAACACAACAAAGATGGAACTAGAAATCAATCATGTCATATTGATAAATAAAGAAATAAGTTTACAAAATTCGCCTTGACGCTTTAGACCTCCTTTGACGGGTTCAATCGGGCACGTCTCAAAGCATTCATTCGTCAATTCAGCTTGAAGAGGCGAAAGGTTAAAACTCTCTCTCACAACTATGGACTATTCTTTGCTATCAGTTCCTGGTCTATTCTAGCTATGTATGGCTAGCTGATTCAATGGAATGAAGAGGGATTTATAGGAGTGGAGGATGAGCTTTGGGATCCACATATGGTGGAGGGAAGGTCTATCCCTTTGGGAAGTTGCACTTTTGTAGGAACTAGAAGGCCAAAGGGAGAAACTCGGCCTCATCCAGTTGAACAAACATCCATGGCTTTGCTCACGAAGCTGTTACATCATGGAAGCTTCGTTTCCATTTAAAAAAAAATTCCAAAAGCAGCTCGGCGCAGGTGCTCTTCAGAGTTAGAGCGACCACGACGCGAGGTCTAGTGTTAATCTGGCCATCGGTGCAAGGTCATAACTACACAACAACGCCGACCCAAAAATAGATGTTTTAAAGGGTCAACTTCTGGAATAGTCAACAAAGAATGTGTTCTTGAAATGTTAAGGGATGCAATGAAATTCATTGTGATGTATAATAATACACATGAGTCACTTTGATATTCCTCCAGTATTCAGAATGGGGAATGCAGGGACAGTGACAAAATGCTGTGTAACAGATGCCCCCTAAAGCATGAAGTCCGAGAGAGGAGGGGTGAAATGATTTGTGAGAACATGACCAGACCAAAACGCCATCGTGAGAGGACCTGCAAGATCAAGTATGAATGATATCTCTGATACATGAATATGTGGTATGGGCGCAACCATCCATAATAGAGAACATGTAATAAGTTCCAAGGTATGGACACAACCATCCAGCGAGAAGGACCATCAAATAGACTAAGCTATGGTTGTAGCCATCCAATCAGAAGAGTCATGCATATATTCATGATAAAACGAATCGTCCCAAAGCTTGGATTTTATCAGAAAAAACCCAGGGTATTCGCTCTGTCTCTACTCGAACAAGTACAAATTCAGGCATGTGAATGAATGAGCTGAAGTTGAACATGCAAGAAAGTCACCTGATTATCAGCCAATGATGAAAGCTGTTAATAGGTGCGAGAGAGACCACTAATAATGACAATGGTTCTCAAGGTACTGCTAGTACAATCCACAGAATATGAACAAATGCGCTAGAGTTTAACATCCATGAAATCACCCGATTGAAGGCCAATTATGAGAACCTGTCGTCGAATGTGAAGAACTTGCCATTGAGGCATGCAAGCTCTAAGCTACTAGAAAGGAGTCTCTGGATCAGCTTCTCGGATAATGAGCTGAAGTCGACAAGGAGTGATCAGTCGAAGGAGGGCCATAATGTTTCCCACATCATGGACACGAGACAGAGGAATAAGATGATAGTGAATCAAGACTAAACAAAGGATCAGGGGTTGAAAAATGCAGAAGGAAATTCTCTTGAACATATTGGTAACACGACTCTGGAATTTGGGAGTATTTGACATCAAGGGATATGAGGTCATGATGACAAGGAAAAGAGTAGATGAGAGGTCAAAAATGGATAAACCAAACCCATGGAGGCAAAATGACGAATGTGGGATGTCCCCGAACCGACACGAACTACAGACAAGTGTCATGTTCAAGAGTGACCTACTACCGACACAACAAAGAACTAGTTCCATTTTCCCCCACCATTTCTGGTGAGTACCCCAATTATTTTTGGAAACAAGCTTGAAGGGGATAACATATGCTTGTCATGTAAGTTTTTCCTTCAGACAAATCCATCCTAGTAGATTTTAGGAGCCCTAGGAAAGAGGAACTCGACAACGTCATGGTGACTGTTTCCGATGTCATTTAGTTTTAACGAGTTTGACAAAGGGAAAAATCGACATCTTTTCATGTTTAAAGAGTTTGAAAAGAAGTGGAAAAGAAAACTCCAGCAGGTCCCTTTTCGTAGGTCATCTCACAGATCCGAAAAGGTAGAAAACAATATCTGAGAGAACCTCTTAGCCATGTTTGACTAAGGTATTCCTATTTCGTAAATGACCTGTCTGAGCACGAAAAAGGGGTAAACATATACTAAGAAGATGAAGTTTCGCAACCTTTAACGAGTTCAAAACGACAATAGCCTCGACAATATTTTCAATTTTTGGGAGTAAAAAAATAGCTGAAAGATGACTCCAAGGGGTGACATTTTTCGTGTTTTTACTGAGTCCGAAAAAGTAATAAAATACAACTCATTTCCTCATTGTTGTCATTTTTAGGACCTATTGCTGCACAAGAAAGAAACATAAAAGCAATTTTTAGAGAAAAAATAATAAAATAATTGAAAAATGTGTCCAAAACCCTAATTAGGGTTACAAAAGACTATAAAAGAATGCAAATAGTAAAAACTATTTACTTTTTACCTTTTCACCTTCTTGTGAGCATTTTTATCGGTTTCCACTGTGAATTTGTGGAGCTGACAACAGGCAATCCAGGAGGTCATTGACGAATCCGTTTTTTCCAGGTAGGAGCTCTGAACTTCTTCTGTAATTTAATCCATTTTTTTACTTGATTTCATGGTTTTAATTCATTTTTGGAGGATTTTGAAAAAACTAGGCCACGACAGTCGGCACCGATTCTGGGCATGGAGTCGCACCCAACCCTGAAATTTTTTAACGAGAAGGTGCTGTTCGACATTGCTGTTTGAGAAACAACATCGCCAAATTCCGCGCATAATATTTTCAAGTTTCTCTTCTAAAATGGATGGAAAAAAAATGATTCAAATATTAACCTAAGGCTAATAGAATCCCATATGTTGGTTTTGCAGGAAGATCAATAGCTAAAAATGTCATAGAGTGGAAAGAACAAGAGCATGGGGAAGAGGATGAAAAAGCCATGGGAAATGATGCATGAATGGATGCCCTGAGAAACTTTGGGCTCCTGAAATTCTTCATGACCCCATGTTTGAGAGCTTAGTTAGAGCTGCTACGATATTTGATTAGTGTATGGGACACTGATCGAGAGAGATTCATGATTCATGAAAAAGAACTGGAGATATAAGTCTCCAACATCTACTTCATAATTGGATTGTCATGGAGGGGAGAGAGACCACTGTTGACAGGTACTCGGGCCCTTGGAGAGAGCATGGGCATGTTGATAGATAGAGTTTGTCGTGGAGCAAAGAAATCATATAAGAGTGGCAAGCTAGACATTCAGATAGTGCTTGAATTTCCATTGAGGGTAGTGCTACATACCATTACTCGGGCTGCCAGATCTCAGATTCCCCATGAAGATACAAAGACATAGATTCAACTGGCTGTAGATTGCATGGCTCCAACAATATTCAATTGGGCGGAAGCAGTGATAATCAAATTGAAACGTCATCTAACCAAATGCAAAAATGGTAAGGTGAAACAATTTGGATACAGGTCCATCTTGATACCGTTCATCTTGGAACTGTTGTCAAAATTCCAGCACTAGGAAGTGGCTGTACCTATGCCAGCAATACAAGAGCCACAGATGGTTTGTTGGGCGGAGTTGATGCCTCGATCAGGAGGTGATTAACACATGTGGAGACCATAGTTCTTCGACTATCTACACCGAAAAATCATCATGGTGGAGGAGTGGCCATACACCGACACTTATTTCAGGGGTGATCCAGAACTTCCACTTCTGGAAGGGGATGACTGGGACAAGGATTTAGGTAAAAACTCATTTTTTGGATTTTTATGAGTATTATGATTTTATTGTATATGTGTTTTGATATTGACTCATGTGTTGCAGATGTTGGACCAGAGAGACCCGTTGGGATGTCCCCCATAGCTCGGAGAGTCCCACGATATTTCTAAGTGGCCCCTCAAGGCAAGGAAAGTGATGAGGAAGAGCATTAGGGGAATTTTGAGGTCTAAAATGGGCCTCCTAAGGAGAATGTACAATCAAAATTCACTTTATGAGAACCAATCACATTTTAGGGGGTTACATCATCCCTAATGGTTGAGGTGGCAATGCTTGAGTTAAATGTACTTACTTGTCACATTCTCAATGGTGGATAAAAACTCATGGTTAACCATGATAGTGATCTAAGTACTTTTAAAGTCAAAGTAAAGTACTCATAATAAATGTCATTTCACACTTTTTGAATAAAATATATTATTGTCATTTCATATTTCTTGAAAGAAACAATGCATATCCCTATACATTTATTATATTATATTATATTATATTATTTTTATATAGTATATAAATTACATGTTATTATAAAATTTAAATAAAATAAATTTTTATTAATAGCATATAATATAATTAAGAATTTATAAATTTATATTTATAATTTATTTTAAGTTATTTAAGCACAAAGAACAAATGCATTAGTTGTTCAATGATAATGATTTTTTCTTGAAAAGCTCATTCTTATTTATAGGCACATCAATACAATTTTTTTATTAATTTTATTTTGGTAAACTTTTGAATTGAATTTAACTATGGTTACATGGATTGTAGTGCAAAAAGTGAATTGAAAATTCATAAATATTATTTATTGGTTTAAATATTATTTTATTATTTCCTTAGGAGGCCCATTTTAGACCTCAAAATTCCCCTAATGGATCGCACATAACATGGAGGAACTCACAAGTGGGATCTCGGACTATGTGAGATTCGAGGATGTTCCTCGTGCTTATCAGAGGCACACCGCAGGAGTGTCTAACCGCATCCATAGGCTACTGAGATGTGTCGTACGGGTAGTGACGTGCTATCATGAGCACCATGTAGATTAGACTCCTGTTTCATTTCTGCATATTTTTTCGAGAGACATGACGTCTCAGGATATAACCAAAACACATATATTTTTTGATCTATGTTGTACACGTGGATGAAAACAATATATATATATATATATATATATATATATATATATATATATATATATATATGCTTATTTTCCTGTCTAAATCTTACTATGTGATGATGATTGATTTTACAAATTTTGCAAATGTCTATCTAATACAATATTTGCTACTGTAATAGTTAACACATTCATTCTTCTGGGAATGTGATGATATGTGATATAATCAAAATTCCTTTCTAACAAAAAAACACACAAATACATCCTTAAAATCTGAGGATGTCTAATAGAATAATGCCCATTAAGCTGGATAAAAACAAGCTGAGAGTCTAGGTTTACGATTAATTCATGAATGTCGAGGGCAATAACTTGAGTTAGAAGTTCGATAACTGCACTGTATTCAACGATATTGTTGGTTGCACTTCCTAGAAAAATACCTTGAAGGTCTACCAACTCACCGTTAGGATCATAAATCACCTAAGCCGTGGAGGATAGGTTCCGGGTACTGCGGGAGGCACCGTCAGTGAAACCGACATAAGGAGTGACAGACATCTGCACAATAAGAAAAGACATAATGAGCAGGAAAAACTGATCGAAAAGCACACCAAACCAAAAATGTACAAAAATGAAAAACACATTTACGTACAAAATAAATGCACAAGAAACTAATGCATAATATTTTTTGAGATACAACCCATTTCGGGACTGATCTAAGGGATAGCCTTCATAATCAATAAGCTCATAGGCCCCGTTACACAAAACATGGTTGACAATGTAGGGCCCATGCCACATGGGTTCGAATTTTCCTGCCCCCAACTTATCATGAGCTTGGTCATACAAGAGGACTATGTCTCCTTATACGAAGGTACGAGGGGAACTGTCTGGTCAATGTGGGATTTTACCTGCTTTTTCTGTGCTTCTATGACTAGAGCAGTGAAGCAATGAGTTTCATCCCAATAGTACGCTGAAGCATGGTGACTAAAAATTCGTTCACGACTTCAACCTGACCATTGGCTTGAGGGTAGTACTACATTGAGCTGTCATGACGCAAAACTAACTTAGCATTTAACTCAGCCATCATATAATGGCAAAAATGGGAGCCATGGTTAGTGACAATGGCTTGAGGGACTCCAAACCTGGTAATCACATGATTGAAAAGTAATTGAGAGACCGTCTTACCGTCAGCTATGAGTGTAGGCATTGTTTCAGCGCATTTAGTGAAGTAGTCTACGGCTACGATAATATAACCATGCCCCCCGGACAAGCGAGGGTTACACGTCATAAAATCGATACCCCACTTCGCAAAGGGGCCAACGGTAATGACGGGATGGAGGTGAGCGGGTGGCGCATGCATCTTGCGCTGGTAGATTTGACACTCGTGACATTTACGGCAACGAGGATACAATATTTAAAAATGGTAGGCCAGAAATACCCAGCATGAATGATTTTTTGAGCAGTAGCATACCTAGACATGTTACCACCACATGTGCCAGACTGGAAGTCATTAAGGACTTTTTCAGCTTCCTCGAGGGTCAAACACTGACTAAGAACAAAATCAACTCCATTGTGGTATAAAGTATCTCTGACTATGTGATAGGGTTGCGAATGATGATGGATACATCGACGAGCATCTTTCGTCAACTCAAACTGAAAGGTATAAGTATGGAGATAAACAATGATATCATCGTACCATGGATCGAGGGTGCTAATTATAAAAATAATATCGTCTGGAATGCGATCCTCAGAACCAGAGGGAGCAGAGGCAGAGAGTAAAAAGCAGATCAAATCAGCAAAAACCAATGAATTATTTGATTTGGCGGTAATAAAATGCAAATAGAACTCTTGGAGGATAACTATCCACTTAGAGTACTTTCCCCCCAACAATTTTAGAGTTAAAATATAGGTCATGGGGTTGTAATCAGAAATCACGGTCGTAGTGTGGAGTAAAATATAATGGCAAAAAAGTTGGACGGCTTAAACAATTGCCAATGCCAATTTTTCGACATGAGCATAATGCATTTCAGTGTCGAGAAGATTGTAGCTAAGATAATAAATGACGTGCTCATCACCATCGTCATCATCCTACAATAGAACCATGGCAATAATCTAAAAGCGACAACTAGATAGAGTGAATAGTCACGATGATAATTGGGGGATGAAAAAGAGGAGCATTGAAAAGCAAAGTCTTCAGTGCATCGAAAGAGTTTTGGGCAATCTCATCCCATAGGAATGAGATGCCTTGCTTAAGCAATCGCGTAAAACCTTTGGCCACTTCAGCATAGTTCGGTATAAAATGACGCAGGAAATTAGCTTTCCCTTGAAAACTCTGCAACTGGTGTAAAGAGGAAGGGGTGGGGAGATTAATGATAGCTTCGACCTTAAGAGGATTGAGAGGAATCCGGTCTCTAGAAACAAAAAAACCAAAGGAGTCTGCCCGAAATTGATACAGAAGACACATTTGTGCAGATTAAGCCGAATGTTGTAGCGTCTATAATGAAGAAAAATTTGACGGAGGTGTTTTGGGAGGTCCCAACACTTAGCAGAATGAGCCAGAAGGTCATCCAAGTAAGGTTGAACAATTTTCTTAATATCATGAAAATAATACGAAATTTCTCAGTTGAATGTGGCACCAGCATTCTCAAGGCCAAAAGGGAGCTTCTTGTACGTGAAGGTTCCCCATGGACAAATGAAGGTGGTTTTATGTTGATCAGTCGGTAGTATATTGATCTAGTTGTAACCAGAGAACCCTTCCATAAGAGAAAACATCTCACTCCCAATGCATTCGTTAATGATCTGGTCGATGAAGGAAGTGGGATAGTTATCCTTGGGACAAGCACGATTGATATCGCGGTAATCCACGAAAACTCGAATAATACCCTACTTTTTATCCATAGGGACAATGTTAGAGACCCAATCTTTCAATGGGATGCCTTTCTAGGGTGCATGGGACGAAGGCGTTAACAAATAGGTTTTGCATCAGGGTAAGTAGAGTTCTCGTGCATAACTATACTCGGATCAATGCTAAGCATTTTCTTGTAGGACCAAGCGAAAACGTCTCGAAATTCTCGGAAGAGATTAGTATAGACCTTGATCTCATCAGGAGAACATGTCACTCCAATGTGAATGTTCTCGACAACCCCCGATTTAATGGAGATGTCAATAGGAATCGTTTGAGTGAGATTCCCCATGTTGCCTTTCGAGAAAACTTCATGTGTCAAGATAGGCATTTGAAGCGGATGGGAAGGAGCTTGGGAAGAAAAATTCTCAAGACAAGTGGACATGGCCCCAAGACCAGGCAGAAAGGAGGAACGATGATGACTATTGTCCTAGGGAGGGCCCTCAAGAGACATGGTTTCATGATGGCTTCATTAGTTGGAAACGTCTTGTTCAAGGGATAGGGAGAATCCGAATCACTGAGCCAAGGGGATTGAGAATATGCATCGAGATACATACTCGAAGAAGTATGATTAGAAGGAGGAGCCAAAGCCAAGATAAAGTCACAATAATCAATTTCTATTGGGCTTGATGGGATCACGTCACCAAACTAATCAACCTGATCAGGGGAAGGGATGACCCACAGATCAGAAGACGTGGAGATCATATTGACTTGAGCAGTGTTGGGTGGAGGAAGAGAAAAGAGATTCATAAGGGAAGGATCTTTGAAAATTCCTAGCTCAACACTTTCATAAGGCGTGGGAATGTGGTCTACATATGGAATATTGCTCTCGGAAGAGGTGGAAGTGAAAAAGGATAATTGTTCTACAGTGATGATATTTCCTTCATGTCGAAACCGAAGAACACGAAAGAGAGTGGATGGTACACATAACATGGTGTGAGTCCAACTGCAACCGAGGAGGAGATTATAGTTGAGTTTGGCGTCAACGACTTCAACCTCGACAATAACCGTTTTTCCTTCCAACGTTATAGGTAAGCTGGTGAGGACACCAAGAGGGCGAGATTTCCTTCCGTCAAAGGCTTCTAAAGCATTTGGATATTGGTTAAGGGCCAGAGAGACGATGGCTTTCCAACATGCAATGGAAATGATGCAAGTAGATGCACCTTCGTCCATGAATTCTCGATGGATATTCTTACCATTAATCCCAACTTAGATAATCAAAGCAAGTTGGTGAGGAAGACGCAGGATGAAATTTTCCAGATCAAAAGTGATAAGGCTTGAATTGGTAGGGTCAACTCCTCTGATAGCGGATAACAAAGCCTTCCATTGTGACAGATAGCTCTGAAGTACCTCCAGTGTGGACATAGCAAATGACGCTTGAGCCAAATCCTCAACAATACTATAATGCTGAGTGGCACGGGAGTTCAGGTTATAGGAGGACTTATGGAGGACGCCTTTGGAGGGTGGATGTACAACGAGCTCAAAACTATGCCTTTCAATATGAAGAGGGATAAAATAAGGCAAGGGAGGAGGACCATCTGTAATCTCTTTCCCCACCGCGTGATGTGGTTCGGTATACTATTTTGATTTGGTTGTAATAGATATGGGTGCAAAACCATTCATCATGAAAAATTGAGAGCCAAAAGGGGTGGAGGACTGAGAGTGCTCCACCATTTGAGTTTGCTGTGATGGGAACGGTTCCTTAAGAACAACCGAAGTTCCTTGGGTGCCTTTGAGCAATCGACTCACCTCAGCCCGTCATGGACAGTCCTTGGTGTAATGCTCATCGTCACGTATTAGATAAGGATGCTTCAGTTTACGTTTCAAGCCATTATAAGTATTGGTTTTAGAAGAATCCTGTTTTGGGGTATCGGCCTTGGCCTTGCCTTTACCCTTCTTCTTACCTTTGGAAGCTTTATCCGTCGGGGTAGACTGGACGACATTAACTTCTGCATTCTTGCTAGGATTGGAAGGTGGTTGAGAAGCAATATCGATAGAAGGAGTTGATTTTTGCTTCACAGGAATGGGAGTGGAAGACTTACGAGAAGTCTGAGAAACGAAACCAATGATACCATTGATAGAGGGTGTCACCAGTGCTTTGGTAGTTCCATCTCGTGGAGCATTAGGAAAGAGAACATAAAGCGTGCTATACTAAGAGTACACTAGATTGAGGTACTGGGTAGGAGCTATGGCCTAATCTTCGGTGACACATGCCCCCATAGAAATGTGTTTAGATATCAGACCAAAAGAAGAGGTAGTGAACCAGTCAGTCAGGAGCTGATCAAGTATTTCAAACTTGATCGAACGACAATGATATCTCCATTCATGAATATGATCAGATATATGTGTGGCCGTGTCTTATTTCATGGATGTGAGGAGGTGCGTTCCCATTTCATAACAAATTGGAAATTGAAAGTGTGTTGCAAGAGAATTGAAATCTTGAAAGATACTATGAGAGAGTTCAAATTAGTACCACTTTGCAATGATACCAGTGAGAGTCCTTTGGGAAATACGTAAACGAATAGAATCATCAATCCAGGAGTTAGAGGAGCACCATAGGTGGTACGTCATAACATGTGCCTGGGGGTCTTCTCCGGACTTACATTCGAACTTGGGACAATTGCGAGGGATCTTGGTGGGAACTGGGGGCCAATATGGATTATGAAGAATGGGATCATTTTTTAACTTCAACACATCAGGTAGTTCCAGTGTAGCAAGTAATGGCAATTGTGCATTGAAAGGCATAACGAGCCTTTGTTAAAAACCGGTGTTGGGGTTCCAACTAGGTCGGGAGAAATTTTGAGCCCATATGTTCTATGCCGAAGGGTCTTTTCCATAGGGTTTATAATTGTGGAAATTCTGCCCATATCCTGATTAAGGACTAGGGTACTGATTATGAGTGAACCACTGAGGTCCAACTTGAGCAACATATGGATTCTGTTGCGGGATGAAATTCGTGCCTTGGGGTGGAACTTTTACCATCAAAGGTTAACCTTAGGATACCATCGATTGGCCTTGAGGAATGAAAGGTTGGCCCTGAGGCTTCACAGGCTGTCCCTAAGGTGTATTTTAGCCTGGATACTGTGGTTGAACAGGCTGTCCTTGAAAACCAGGTTGGCCCGAAGGAAGCGGACTAGGATGTCCCTGAAAACCAGCTTGACCCAATGGTTGAGATAAGCCAGGCTGTCCCTGAAGACCAAGTTGACCCAATTGACCAACAGAGGGTTGGCCTTGTTGTACAAGAGAGGGGCCTTGCTGAACGTAAGGCTGGTTCTATTGCAAAAAACGTTGTCCCTGAGGTGGGTACATTTGCCCCTGAGGAACATAAGGCACTCCTTGCTGAACATAAGGTTGACTAGTAGGACAGTAGGGTTGTCCCTGTTGGACCGAAGGTTGTCCCTATGGATGGGAGGGTTGTCCTTGCGGGCCATAGGGTTGTCCCTGTTGGTAAGTGAGCTGGTTTGGGCGAACTAGAGGTTGATTCATTTGAACATACAATGGACCTTGTGGAAGAGGCCCATGGTAATAGACATGATTCCCATACTCATCGTAGTACTGTGGTAAATTTACCGGAGTTGGAATCTGCTGAGACCCCTGGGGGAGGTAGTTTTGATGTTGAATAACCATCATATATTGGTCGTACAAAAAACCTCCTATAAGAGTATTAGAAGAGATAGGAATACTACCAATAGGTTGATGGAATCCCGATACGTGAGGCTATGATCCACTCACAACGGGCCCAACAGACATCGCAGAAGCACTTCCACGAACAATAGAATATGATGTCAATGATGGAATCACACTAGCAGGTGGTGTTGAGGAAGCCACACAAACAATGGGTTGGTTGGGATAGATGTGACAATTGTCGAAACAATGGGAATTGAAGAATATGGACCCAACATAAACAACCCTGTAGAAGGAGCCGTAGTATTTGACCATAACGGGTTCTGGTACAAAGATGCAACACCAAAAATTATCTGTCCCAAAGAACGATAACCATTCGGGAGAGATGAAGGCTGAGAGGAAGGCTGAGCCATCACATAAGGAAAAATTTTAGGAGCGAATTTATATTCTCCCATAGATACGAAAGTCTCTTCATTACTAATAGGACTTGAGGCATTTGTGTCAGATGAAGACATGATTTCAGGAAAAAGCTGGTGAGCGGTAGATGGAAAAGCGCCGGAAAATGGTGTCGATGCGAATGCGAGCATTGAGGGGGATCTTATATCAAAAATAAAAAAGTATCCAGGGGTTGCCAGTTGATGTTAAAAGGCACTTCAATAGGAGACCGAGTGGCAAGAGGTTGAACGATTGGGATGATAGTACTTTCAAGGCCTTGAGTCACAACAGACTGAGGTGTCTCCGAAGAGACTCCGGGGGGAGACCCTTCACTACGAGGTAATGAAGAGAATGATGAGCAGGTGGTTCCTCCACAGTGAATTTGTCTCAAAAGAAGGAGAGAAAGGAGATGATCAATTCGAGGCTTTAACAAAAATCACCAAGGAATTACTCATGAACCGGCCAAGAAAACAACTTAATGGGCATGTAATCATGAGTACTTAATTTTATGACACTAAAACAAGACTCTGCCTTTTGATGTTTTAAGAGTTGAGAAAAGAATAAAAGGTGACTCTAGTCACTTTCAGTTTGAACGAGCTCAAAAGGATAAGTGCTCAATGATCTTTACAAATTTTAAAGAGTCACAGAAAGATCAAAATGAATACTCAAGAACTCTAGGCAAGGGGGTGTACCAAGCTCTCGTGAATTGCAATATACACCTGGTGATCAAATGAAAGAGAAATGACCAAGGACTTAACGTACATGTAGGAAGTCTCCCCAAATTCTATGTTCGGTGTATCAAGGTTACAGGGCGGTAGAATCAACTTCCTATGGATAGAGGATTGCAACCTATGAGGGTCTCCCTTCATATACACGATGGTACAGGGAACACAAGTCCATACTAGTGTTGTCTAATGGAATATTGCGAGCGAAAACTATTAGGTTTAATGACGTCGGAACACGTCACTAGCCTAGACCTCTAAGTGTGAGCATTAAGTTCCAATGCTTCCTTAGATTTATGAGTTAATTTTATAGTTTATCTTGAAATTATGTTTCAGTTTCAAGGCTCTACTGAATGTAATCTCAAATCTCTAATACATAACTATATTAGAGAAAGGTAGAGGTTCGAAAGAAAGAAAAAATCAATCGAATGTAAGAATGACACTTTCCTTTATGCTACTAACATAGCCAAAGAAGAAAATGAAAATTCTTCTCTTGTTTTTCACTTTCCAATGAAGAAGAAACCTACTAATGTAAAAGAGCACTTTTCATTTTAAAAAAGAAGAAGGAAGGATGCAAATTTTTTGTTCTTTTGTATGACTGAAGAGAAATAGTGCAATGCTACACTAAAAGGACAAAACAAAAACTAGCTTTGAGAAACTTCGAAAAAAATCATCAAAACATGAAAGACCAATTCCAAGCGAACACAATCACGCACTTAAAACTAGGTATGCATCTCCTTACACAGAATAAAGGGCTTTTAAGTCGACTTAATGGGCAATGTGATCTATGCTTGGGGCGATGGAGGGACAATCAAATAGACACAGAATGAAAGCTCGACAACCCTACTTCACATATAATCAATGAAAAAGACCAAGCAACGACACGAGAGGATGAAAAAAAAATGACCAAAGTGAATCATAAACATATTAGACACTCAATGAACACATGACCAAACTAATGATTTGAAACAACTAGAAATCCTAGGATGGATGAGTGACACTGTTCAAATGGGAGATAACAAAAATTGAAATGAATGAGACAACCAAGTCAGTGAAAAAGATCTAGATGGATCACTCCAATGGGATAAAACCAATCTAAAGGACAAGACACATTGGAAACTCAGCGGGGAAGCCCAAAATTCAACCCTACAGGAATCAACGTGACTGTTCAACAGTATCTAGCATCGAATAGGAAAAATCGCTCGTGTCAAAGACAACTCGCGCAAATGTGCGCGACTGTTAGACAAACAAAAACATTGAGCTAAAGAAGGAGGGAAAAAACAAAGGAATGGCTGAGAAAATCCATGCTTATCACTATAGGGCAAGGCTAAATGGCCAGAAGCAAAAAAAGAAGCCAAAAAAAACATAGAAACAGTAATTTGGCAAAAGTTGGATAGACAATCAAAAAATTAAAAATGAACAAATAAGAGACAACAGGCGTTGAAATTCCTCAATATGGTCGCCAACTTGTTGTGAAGGCAAATACCCTCTGCGGACAGAGGTGATCCCTATAGCCCTAGGGTGGGTCTAGAAACAAGGGAACATGCTGGTTTCTAAATTCCTAGTTAATAAATGAAATGTGGATTCGGATAGATGTCCTACCTTGATCCAACACTCTTGATATGGTATGTTGTAGCAGTCCTTAGATCCTCATCCTTCAAGCCTTGCACTCCTTTGGAAGCAAAATTTACGCACGTGCACAAGGATCAAACAAAAAATAACAACATACAAACATATATATTCATCTATAACTATCCAACTAGTCAAGGAGAGTTAAAAAATTTAATCATTAACACAACAAAGATAGAACTAGAAATTAGTCATGTCATATTGATAAATAAAGAAAGAAGTTTACAAATTGCGCCTTGACGCTGTAGACCTCCTTCTACGGGTTCAGTCAGGCACGTCTCAAGGCATTTGTTCATCAATTTAGCTCAAAGAGGCAAAATGTTCAAAATCTCTCTCACAAATATGTACTATTCTTTGATATCATCTCCTGGTCTATTCTAGCTATGTCTAGCTAGCTGATTTAATGGAATGAAGAGGGATTTATAGGAGTGGAGGATGAGATTTGGGATCCACATATGGTGGAGGGAAGGTATATCCCTTTGGGAAGTTTCACATTTGTAGCAACTAGAAGGCCAAGTGGAGAAACTCGACCTCATCCAGTCGAACAAACATCCATGACTTTTCCCACGAAGCTGTTACATCATGGAAGCTTCGTTTCCATTTTAAAAAAATTTCCAAAAGAAGCTCGACGCCGGTGCTCTTCAGAGATAGAGCAACCACGACGTGAGGCCTGGTGTTAAACTGGCCATCGATGCGAGGTCATAACTACACAACTACGCCGACCCAAAAATAGATGTTTTAAAGGGTAAAATTATAGAATAGTCAACAAAGAATGTGTTCTTGACATGTTAAGGGATGCAATGACATTTATTGTGATGTATAACAGTACACAGGGGTCACTCTGATAGTCCTCCAGAATTCGAAATGGGGAATGCAGGGACAGTGACAAAATGCTGTGTAATAGTTAGGACATCATTAGGCCTCCTCAAAGGCCCAACGATTCACTTTATTCATCATTCGACCCTCTTGAGAGGCTTATTCATGTATTATTGAGCTATTTGGTGTGTTTTTCACCAAAATTTAATGTTATTATGCACATTATTTTATTCTAGGGGATAAATTAGGGATAATTAGCTAAATCAAATTCCTTAGGAAGTGTATAAATAGGTGTGATGGAATCATTTGATCATCATAATTTGGATTGGATCATACCTACTTGTGATATTTTCGCTATCTTTTGAGGATGAGATTTTCTGGATGAATGGATGAATTTCAATGTTTGGA
The DNA here is from genome assembly GCA_034641835.2 of Pinus albicaulis. Lineage (NCBI taxonomy): Eukaryota > Viridiplantae > Streptophyta > Pinopsida > Pinales > Pinaceae > Pinus > Pinus albicaulis. The sequence goes on from CM076579.1 coordinate 874,129,798, forward strand.
TAATATTCTTTGTCTTGAAGCTTCTATGATTGGCATATGTTATTTATTGGATATATTCTTCTTACATGTAAGTAATGTTTTAATGATATACTTGTTATTTATCTTGCTACATTAATGATGTTGGAATTTTCGCTACTCTATGGTTAATTTGCTGCTTTTCTTGGAACAAAATTGTGGAAATTGCATCTCTAAATAGCGTTGTATCATGTATGGGACGTGTTTGAATGAATATATGTTCCGAGAGACATTATTGTTGAATCTGTATTGATAAGTCGCTAAATATTTCTAAATGAAGTATAAATGACCTTGAAGCCGCTTCCATTAAGCCCTATAGCCTAGCGAAGTGGATTTTTAGGCCTCCTTAACAAGTAGAAATAATTATGAACCCTAAATATTCCATGACTCCATCTCTCCCAAAGGAAAACACACTGTTCCTCCTTTGGTGATCACTTTAAAGTTCATATTTTCCCTCACGTTCCTCTTTTTATAGGTGTAGCCCCATTGGGTATCATAGGGCATCAAATTTCTTGCAAACCACACATCATAAAATTTCGATCTCTTGGTATCTAATGCACTGGTGAGTCTCCTAGGTGTCCACCAAATTTGAAGCCATTATGACGGTTGGATTGTGAGATATCTCAAAGCCCTAGTCTCGAGATGGAATTTTTCCCTTAGATTCCCAAGGCTAGTGTTATAGAGGTAAATCCCCTCTGCGGATAGAGGAGATCCTTACTAGCCCAGATCGGGTCTAGCAACAATCGTATCACGCTAAGGTGCAAGTTCCTAATTGCAATAGACCAAATTGTGAAGAAGGAATACCTCAAGTCCAACGTTGTCATTTGTAGAGAAGATGACGCTCCCGTTTCCTTGCTCCGGCAGATCACAATCCTCTCGCTTGCCACGATCGAACACCTGCACACACAAGAAGCACGATAAACACAAGCGTAAAACTTGATATATGCAACTATGTATCAGTCAGAGAAGACACAAATCATGATCATAATGAACAGTAGGAGTGGAACCATAACCAATAGTCGCTTATCATTAATTCATACAAAGGAAAATACAACGTGGCTCTGACGCTGAACCTTCCTTCGGCGGGTCGTCAGCAGAATACGTCTCGGTAAAGCTTGTCGGGAATGGGGACAAGCCTCTCTCTTCGATCATCAATCTCCTTGCTATTGATTTGGCACTATGAGGACTATCAAAGCTCTCGTACTCTAGCTCCCTAGGCTATGAAGGCTCTTGGAGATTAGCTTGCAAAGGGAAATGGCAAGCTTATATAGATGGTGGAAGGGGAGTTGGGATCCCTACAATCGTGGGATTGGCCCTATCCTCAAGGAAGCTTCCATGAGAGGTGGAAAACTACTTCCTCTACATGGAAATCCGGAGCCAAACGTCCCAAATCAATTTAGAGACCAGTTCAGGAATTGGTTAGAGTCAATCTTCCGCCATTTATTTTTAAAAAACACCCTTTATTAAGCCTGGCGCGAGTGCGACTATGAGACAGAGCGCCAATTGGGGCGCCCTCTTTGAAGGATTTCCCCATTGGCGTGGGTATAACACTGGCTAGTCGCGCCAAGGATGAAAATGCTATTTTTAGGGTTTTTCATAAGGAGTTGTCTTCAGGGGAATGAAAGTCCATGTCTAGGGGAATGAAAGTCCATGTCTAGGGGAATGCCATGAAAGTGTTTTCAGGTTATGTCAGTGCTCACAGGTCACGAAATGAGCCCTCCAATGTGCGGGACAAGGGATTGCAGGGACGGTGACAAATTGCTGTGTAATAGATGCCCCCTAAAGCATGAGGCCCTAAAGAGAGAGAGGGGTGAAATGCTTTACGAGAACGTGTCCAACTGAAAACAATGCCGTCGGAAAACCTACGTAGAGAAGTACAACTGATATCTCAAATAAATGATATATGTGGTATGGGCACAGCCATCCATAACAAAGTATAAAATAATCTAGATCTGAGGTATGGTCGCAGCCATCCAGTGAGGATCGATAAAATAGACTCAGGTATGGTCACAACCATCCAATGAATGATTCATGTAACCAACCATAATAATCCACAAAATCACAACCTGGATTCCAACAGAAAAAATCCAGGGTCTTGCGCTCCATCTCGACCCGAAAAAAGTACAAGTTCAAGCATGCGAATAAGTGAGTTGGAGTTGAACATGCGAGAACATCACCTGATTACCAGCCAATGATGAAAGCTGTTAACAGATGCGAGAGGTACCACCACTAATGACAATGGCCCTCAAGGTACTATAGGTACAGTCTACGGCATGTGAATCAGTGAGCTGGTGTCGAACACTCGTAGAATCACTCGATCAGAGGCCAATGATGAAAACCTCACGTCGAACGCGAAGAACCTGCCATTGAGGCAGGCAGGCTCCAAGGTACTAGAAGGGAGTCTCTAGATCAGCTTCCTAGGTAATGAGCTGAAGTCGACAGGAAGTGACCTTGATCGAAGGTGGGCCATAGTGTTTCCCACATCATCGACACGAGAAAGAGGAACATAATGTCTTTGTGAATGAGGATAGGATGAGAATCATAGGAAGGTTGAAACTTGCAGAGGTCAACTTCTCTTGAACATATTGGCGACACGACAGTGGATTTGGCAGTATTTGACATCAAAAGATCAGAGGTCATGATGACGAGGAAAAGAGAAGATTAGAGGTCAAAAGGGATCACCCAAACCCACGGAGGCAAGTGGAAAACGAGATGAGATGTCCCCAACCTGACATGAATGCAGACAAGTGCCATGTTCAAGAGTGACATACTGCTGACACGACAATGATGCTGGTTCCATTTTCCCCACCATTTCTGGCGAGTACCTCTTTATTTTTACACAAGCTTGAAGAGGATACCATATGCTTGTCATATAAGTCCGTCCTAGTACATTTAACGAGCCCTAGGAAGGAGGAACTCGAATATCGTCATTACGACTGAATCCAATGTCATCAGGGTTTAACGAGTCTGACAAAGGAAGAACTCGGTGTCTTTTCATGTTTAGAGAGTTTGAAAAGACATCGGAAAAGTAAACTCCAACGGTCCCTTTTAGTAAATAGTTTCTCAAACCAAAAAAGTTAGAAAACTATATCTGAGAAAGCCTCCTAGTCGTGACAGGCTAGGGTATTCCTTTTTCATAAATAATCTATCCCAGCCCAAAAAAGGGGTAAACATATACTGGATAGATGGCGTTTCATGACCACTTTAATGAGATCGAAACGACAAGGGACTCAACAATCTTTTCATGTTTAGAGAGTCAGAAAAGAGCTGAAAGATGACTCCAAAATGACTTTTTCATGTTTTTACCGAGTCCGAAAAAGTATAAAATACAACTTGTATCACCGTTCAAGTCACGTAAAAACCTATCGCTGCACATAAAGGCAAGTGTAAAATCCATTTTTGAAAAAATATATTAAAATATTGAGAAAAATGACACTTAAAACCTAATTTTTGACTTAAAAAGTTATAAATAGGCTCCAAATGGTAAAACAAATTTACTTTTACCTTTTACCTTACTTGGAGAGCAACAGTGGTCTGTTTGTGTGCAAACTTGCGTCGGTGATTGCCACTGATCTGGGACATCATTCAGCTTCTCGTTTGTTCCAGGTAAAAGGCATTCCCTTAAGCTCCATTTTAATCCATTTTTTATGAGTTTCCATTGTGCATTAGACTTCTGGGGGGACCCTTTTAAAATTTTAGGGCTCGCTCCATTGGCCCGGGTATCGGGCAAGGACTCGCACCAATGGAAATTTTATCACAAAGGGGTCACTCCAACTGGCACGACTGTTAGGAAACAGTCGCGCCAATGGCGCAAATCAATTTTCCGCTTAAAGTTTTCAAAATATGAGCTACCCATGTGGATTTTCAAATGCACCAGAGATCTAACAAGGCATTTTTGATTGTGTTGATGCAGATATACAAGCACAATGGTTATCGAATGGAAGGAGAGGGAACATGGGGAGGAAGATGAAATGGCTATGGAAAATGAAGCCTATATGAATGTAATCAGAAACTGTGGACTAAAAAAATTCTTCCTTACTCCATGCTTACTAGCTCAACCTGAGCTGCTACAGTACTTGGTCAGCATATGGGATGAAAATGAGGAAGTATTTAAACTTCGGGACCAAGTGCTGGAACTTGAGGTTTCTGACATCTATTTCATCACGGGGCTGTTGTGCAGAGGCCTAGTACCCATTTTGACGGGCAGAAAACCTTCCGAGGAGAAGATGGAACAAGTAATGGCGAGGGTGTGCCCAGGGGCATGAACTGGATCGGGAAGCGGGAAGGTGGACATCCACACTGTCTGCGATCTAGCACTCAGAGTAGTGCTACACACCATTACGTGGGCTGCGGGATCGCAGGCACCGCATGAGGCAACCAAGGCCCAACTCATACTAGCCTCCGAGTGTATGAACCCCACATTGTTTGATTGGGCTATTGCAGTGACGAGAAATATCAAGAGGCAGCTAACAAGATGCAAGAAAGCCAAACTAAAGCAGTTCGGTTACGGTTCCATTTTGGTGTCATTCATCCTGGAACGACTACCCATTTTCTAGGGCCAAGGGGCCATAGTTGCTGAGTCGGTACCAAGAGAGCCGAGGATGGCTCACTGGGTAGAACTTATGCCCAAGTCAGGAGGAGGCCAACAAATGTCCCGGAGGCTCGAGTTCTTTGGGTGGTTACGACGTCAACTGATCATGGTCGAGGATTGGCCCTATGCTGGGACCGATTTCACTGGAGATCCTGATCTTCAGCTCCCGGAGGGGGAGGATTGGGACGAGGAGTTGGCTATGATCCTCTTTTTGATTTTTATGTATTTATGATTTTTTGGGTAATACATGTCCGTTCTAATAACAATTTTATGTGTATGCAGATGTCGGGCTAGAGAGGCCCGCAGGCATGTCGCCCATTACGCGGAGAACCCATGTTGCACATGACCCTCAGGCTGACGGTGGCGAAGGGGGCGAACTGATCTAGAACTTGGAGGGCATTTCCCAGGGGATCCCGGACTATGCACGGCTATCAGATGTTTCGCTAGCATACCAGTGACACACTGTGGGGGTGCCTAGTCGCCTCCACTGACTACTGAGATGCTTAGTGCACGCGGTGACTTGTTACCATGAGCACCATGTAGACTAGACATCTAGGGCTTTTCATGCATATTTTTTGAGACACATGTCGTCTCCGGCTGTATTAATATGAACATGTATATTTTTTGATTTTATGTGATGCACACTATGCAAACATTTCAACACATATATCTATATATCTATTTCTGGATGGATCTTTTTAAAAATGTCTAAAACAATGTTATATTGACGCATCAGTTGCATGACAAACGACCCAATGAAAAATTTTACATAATGAATCTAATCACACATTTTATTTTTATACAAGCTTAAAAGCACACACATGCAAACTATGCCTGGAAATGAGTTTTATTTTTATGCAAGCTTAAAACACAAACTATGCTTGAGGAAGAAGGGCATGCCCCCAACATGGTGTCTCAATTCGAGGTACATGTCCCCCAAGCTTCAGTCCATAGGAAATGGAGTGAAGGTTGAAAAAAAGAAGAGATTTGATCTAAAACTACCAAAACTAGAATTGAACAAACTCATGTTTCATTATTTTAACGAGGTTGACACACTTAAAAGAACTATCCTCGTAGCAACTTGTTTCATTGTTTTAGGAGCTTGGCACAAGAAGGGGAACTGTGCTCTAGTGAGCTCAACAGAGGAGGCTCAGGAGAGAGATGACCAGATACATCACGCTCTAGATAATCGAACATTGCCCCTAGGCTAGGCATGAAGGAGGAACGATGATGTCCATCGCTCCAAGGAAGCTACTCAAGAGACATTGTTTCAACAATGGCTTCATCAGAGGGGAAAATCTCTTTAAGAGGATCAGCCGAGTCGGGTTCGCCGAGCCAGGGGGATCAGGAATAGATATCTAAAGCCATGTTTGAAGGAGCATGTTGAGGAGGATGAGGACCAGATGCAGCGACGATTTCACAGTAATTAATATCTACTGGAGTTAAGGGAATCGATTATCCAAAATCAGTCACCTGTTCAGGCAAAGGGATGATCCATGGGTCGTCAGACCTAGCACTAGAGAATTTGGCGGAAATTCCGACGGCCAATTCGTCGCTATTCCGACACATATCCGTCAC